>NMRB01003968.1:33528-48140 GCA_002633025.1 Notospermus geniculatus | reverse complement strand
TGCTGTACATCAGTGGTGTACATTCACTGTACATTCAGTGTTTGTTTACACCCTCTGGGAAAAAATGGCCGACTTTAGCAACATGTCTATTGTACAGTAGCATGGAGGAGTATAATTCCTCCATGACAGTAGTGAGTAGGCTAGGCCTAGGTAGGCCTATGCTATACATGTACATGAATACAGGGACATCTGATTATTCACAATATTTCACAGAAATTGACAAATTCACGAGGGTTCACTTACAGATTCAGAGAACAAACACGTAAGCTACAATTCTATGACTTAATATGGCACTTTGATTGTGAGTAACAATAGCAGACAGGGAAGTTAAAAATCGGAAAATTGGCACGGGACGTTGTTCAAGGGCGCTGCCATATTGGAAAAACTCTAGAAATGTGTATCTCAATAATTCCAAAGAAAACACAAACTATCGCAGTTATGTTTTAAATTTATACATCAAAGAATTGAGATAGACTTTCAATTTTTTTAGTTTACTGTAAAGTGTTGTAAAATGAAAAGATGGATAAGTTATTTGAAAAAATTTCACTAAAATTTGAGAGTGCGCAGTTTACGGAAATGACTCAATGCGCATGCGTATCAAAATAAGGAAAATATACACACAGGCGTTGTGGAGTAGAAATAAGCTCGCAAATCTCCGATTTTTACAACAGCGGCGTGATATAATCATGAATTAATTGGGAAAAGTGATACATTGACTCTCAGTCTTGTTGTTGGCCTCAAGAATAAAGTTGTCACTGGACCGGCAGTATGTCTTTTTTTCGGTTTTTGAGTCGACGAAAGTCGGGTCGCGGAGACAAGCGCTACCGAAAACACGGTTTCGGTGATGCACACGACACAGTGACACATGCCAAACCTCCAAAAGGATGTATTCCGTGTAGCGTCTTACTGCTTGATGGGACTGATCTACATGTGAATATTTCTGTAAGTAGTCAAATGATTGTGGCAATCGGTGACGGTGTTGGTGGTGAAGACCAGTTCTTTTTAGGCCTAGCTAAACTGCTATAACATGACATGCAAGATTGCAGGCGCTAGGGGCCTAGGCAGGCCTACACAGCATGTACAGCTAGGCCTACTCGGTTGCACTAATTTGCGTCCAACTGCGACCAATTGCGTCCAGTTGCGTCCAATGCTATAAAACGCTAATTTTATCAATACAAATGTTCAAATGTATGTTATATTTACGTTAAAAAATCTACGTAGTGGAACCGCCACGCTTAAAATATCCACCGTCACGCCAAAAAAAATCGGCCGACACGCATTATCTGAGCACTCCCAGCGCTTGTTTTCATACGGACACAACAGAGGAAGATCGTTGATACACACCCCTTTCAACAACGATAATGGATCGGTCCAGTTTTACTACCTTTACCACCTCCCGTCTAACTGTAGTTAATAAACTTGCCAACGAGATTTCATAGATGGCGCTCGGCGCATCGCGCGCTTCGGTCCGTCAAGAAAGTTAGTATAGCGTTGCGTTTTCGGGCACGGCAATGGCGTCTTGCAGTGTTCTAGAATCAAAAATTTTCTACGTGAGGGGCGACACCCCCCCCTCACGCAACCCCCCCCCCCCGGACCTTGCTCAACTGGTTGTGTTAGCGGGCTGGTCGTGTAACTGAGATAAGGCCTGAGAGCCAGCTGCCGAGACTTGATCGACGGACGGTGGCCAAAATGGCATATCCTGCCTGCCTAACTCCCATGATCAGTCGATCAGCTGGTCTAGATGTTTTGTTTAATTGATGGCTTCTTGATTATCAGTGAGTTGTTTGCTAACTTTCTTTGTCTGTTGTTCCCACTCTTAGTGTTTGGCCTACATGTAATTGGTANGAAAAAAATGTCAAAAAAATATTTTTTTTTGAAAAAAATGTTTTTTTGTTTTTTTGTTCAAAATCACCTCCAGTGTCATTTTTTACATGCCAAAGTGCAAAATTAGTCTTCCTTCTGCACGAAGCACAAAATACACTTATTTGGAAGGAAAATACACCTAATTTTGAGGTATAGTTTAAAATACACTTTGAAGACCCCAAAATACACTAAGTTATACCTAGGAGTACACAGTTGGACGATAAAGGGTTGGCAGCCCTGGACATGCGGGCGGCGGACGCAAAACAGGAGCTTTCATTCTCATGGCCTTAGGGTGTTCATGGTCGGGTTACCGGGGTCGAAATGGGAAATAAAGAAGACACCATTCGGGGCAGTTTGTTAGTGGTCGTGTTTGCGGGTTGGTCGCGTTACTAGGGTGGTCGCCGACCGAGGTTCCACTGTACATGTAGTTGAGAATTTCAATGACCACACCCACACCATCCAAACCATAGTCTTGTACCATCTTGATGTGCTATGTACAGGTACATGTAGCTAAATGCTGTTCATGACATTATGCTGATACAGTCTTTGTCCTAATTAAAATACCTGCATTAACTGTTTGATATGAAGGGTATACTTCAGTGTTTGACCCAGATCTAAACATGATTATTAACATGATTGTTAAGAAAATTAGGGTACTATTATTGACATTTTAGCTGATCAAGGTCAGGAAAATTAAAGCTTTGTTTGGGTTGATGAACACGAGTTGACTGGAGCAATTGGGTGAGACAAGGTAGGCCAGTGATCAAGATTGCTGAATTTGTCTCCGAAATGGTACAAATGTAGGCCCCTATTCTAAGTAAAGTTTGTCATCTCCAGTCTCCTACAACTACCACTCAAAAAGAGCAGTGCAATGCCCACATAGCTGCTGTGCATTTATTTACTTTGCCCACCAGATGGGCTTTTCGAATTTCACACCTTTGTTTACTAAAAAGTGCAGTCAGCGTATGTATGATACAATGAAGTACGTGACATGTTGAATAGTATAAGTCAGCGTCTGTCGTTATGGATTCACTTTTGCAGGATCCCTGGTTTGGGGTTCCTGGAATATTTGGCTCGGCAATACAATATCTGTCGATTGTTTGGAATATGTTTGGAAATATTTTACCAAGTGGGCATCCTTCCTTTCGTAACAGTGACTAATGCTGTGTCCTCTTCAGTTTTGACCAAAGGTGGAGAAGATAATAGCTGTACATGTACATGTATTTCCACCTATCCCAAACCAACCAAAACCCTGGGTGAACCGGGTTTCTTGCACGTACACCTACATGTATATTTTGCCGTGCCATGCCAAATAGACACGTGTTTGAAAACCCCGGGGTTATTAGACCCGCCGAGCTCGCCGTCATTAGTTTAGTAACTGACATGAAATGTGCTGAAAATAGGTGTAAACGCGTCACAGTTTTTGGCAAGCCCGGGGAAGACCCGGGTCTAAAAAACCCAGCAATTTGGGATAAGTGGAACTACATTGTACATGTAAGGCTACTGTTTTGATGCAGTCATGGGATGTAAAGGAAAGACAGTTTGCACTTTTGCAGACTAGGGGAGACCGGGGCTGGTTGTAACACTTTTTCTTTTGAGGCCGATTACTTCCTAATTACAGGAGGTATTTACATGTATAACCTGTTTGGTCTTTTGAATATTTGATATCAATGGTTACTTGTGCACTAAACAAAGTTTAGCCATCTCTATCCATGTCTCTGAAAAATGGGTCCAAAGTCGAGTGTTACCACCAACCCCGTCAAAAAATTTCGGGGTTGGTTGTAAAATCTGATAAAATGAGCATGGCAAGTTTCGCTTTACTTCTTCATGTGTTTTTCACTTGGGAACGGCTTGACGCAGAGCGCTCAAATTTGATATTTACCTCCATCTAGATGACCTTTACATGCATGTCAAATTTCGGCCTGATTTAACTTCAAACATGGCCACCAGGTGGCGTAACCCAAAAATCATCAAAGTGCTGTAACTCGTCAGGAACGCCTTAACCCAAAGTGCTCCAATGTACTATGTGGCCCCCTGCAGATGACCTTTATGTCCATGTGAAGTTTCCGGTCTGATCGGACATCCAATACAATGTATATGGCGTAACCCGAAAATCATGAAAGTGCTGTAACTCAGGAACAACTTGCCCCAAAGCGTTCCAATGTGCTATGTGGCCCCCTGCAGATGACCTTTATGTGCATGTGAAGTTCCAGCCCGATTTTACATCCAATATGGCCGCCAGGTGGCATAACCCCCAAAATCATGGGAATGACTTGACCCAGATTGCTCATAACTGATATTACATGTGTGTACCTCCCTCTGTCATTAGACTACTACATGTATGTCCAACCCAGTGAGCACATGGTCCATGGACCATTTCATTCCAATATTATTTTGGAATTGTAAGACTTCCATTGAATTGAAAAACAGCTGAGACACACTACTGTAGGTGGGAGGGCCTAAAACTTGTCAAAAATTACGCTGAGCATCCACACCACACCGCTATGCTGTCTGACTACTGCACAATGCAATGCATACAAAATGTAATCATGTCAAGTGCAGGCCTATATTTTAGTCTAGGCCTGGGATGTAATATGCCATAATGAAGTCTTGCATGCCACACATACCATGAGCTTGATGTATCATGTAGTTCAAGATTGATCAGATAAAAATTAACCCTTTTTGCCTCAAACATTATCGTGAAATCAAGTAGGCATTGTTTGGCTGTGGGAAGAGTTCACAGCGATCCTGTTTGTTAAGCCTACAGCGTACATCACCGGCCTTTCAACTGGAAGCAACTCCCAGCAATGGTGTTTCCGACAATGGTTGGCGACTACCTGGAACCAGCAGCAACTAATCAGATGCTCAAACAGGCCGATGTACGCGAACCGGCAATGCTACATGTTTAGCCGACCGTTGCCGCTACAATGTAGTTCCAGCCAGTTGCTCATGTTCTACTCATTGCCAACGGTTGCTTCTTGTTGTCAGCCGCTTCCGATGTACGCTCGCTGACAATGAATTTCCTTGTTTGTAATAGCACACATGGTCATGTGGTCAATCATTTGACCCACAAAATGACTCCCGAGTTGTCCGATCAGAAGACATCGACAATTTCCATGTAGCATTCAGTACCATTGCCCGTCCGATGTGCATGCTCCAGATTGAAGGCTGGATTGTGCCACTTGTTGCCGCAATAAATGACCTGCCGTAACCGATGTGCGCGGAACACGTACATCGATAGCGACTGTTGCATTCAGTTGCTTTCAGTAGCGAAAGCAAAAGCAGGCGCTTGTAGCAAGTGATCATCGTTGGTCCTCAGTTTGCCCAATTAATAGGGAGGTTTCGCAAGCACCCGGTTAGGCCATACGACGACATATCTATTGTTTCGTCTACCCACACAATAAACGTCGTCGTAGGGTTTAACCCGTAACCGGGCGCTTGCGAAACTTCCCTACATGTATTATCACTGCTGCCCACTACTGTTGTCAACCTGCGGAGACATACAATGTACACTTCGGCTATTGCGTTGTAAGGCCATTAACCCTTTCCTCGGTTGCCTACTTTGCTAGAAGCAGGTCACATTCTGAACGTTTTGCAGCATACGGTTTTTCTTCAGAAATTGACATGGTTTGGGGGTTGATATTCAATTGATGCAGACTACACTTTATTATCCCACCGAACGTTGATATAGAGAAACCCCTGTGTGTCTGTCAGTCAGTCAGTCCCCGGCTGTCAGTCCGGCTGTCAGTCCGTCCGGGCCTATAACTGTCTTTGCAACAAAGGCAGATTTTGGGTCGGTATTTTCAGGCAAGGTGTGTGAGCAGTCAACAGTGTGTCACGCACCACACCGGCGCGATGCGACCTTTGACCTTGACCCTGTGACCTTTGACACAAATATCCCTTCCGGCTCACAAAATTTCAACGAAGGCAACTTTCGTTCGGTGGGATTTGCACACGCTTTGTGTTGCTCTTGTTGAAGCAGAAGTTCCCTAAACCATATCACATCTGATATATCCTCACCAATTTCTCTTTTTCTCTTCAGAAAAAAGCGCTGAGTCAGGATTTATATGAACATGTATTTTACCATTTGGATATTGTGGAAAAGGATTATTTTGGGCTTCAGTTCACAGATAACTTGAACGTTAATGTGAGTATTGTTGGTATTTTGTCATGATTTTGAATTGTACTCAGTCATGGAGAAAATAAATTTGTAAATTCAGATTTTTCTGTCAGGGCTGAAGCCATAGACAACATAATATTGGTCCTCGTATGTACAGAACAGAAGAGGTCATCTCAAGCTACTCGTGTTTCTCACTTGGATGGGGTCTCTTACTTGCCCTTTCAAAGGCACAAGTTACAAGGCGCCACGGCTTACATTACTGTCGTGTGATGGACATGAAGAGTCAGGGATGACCCATATGACCCAGGCTGGTTTTGAACCTGGGACCTGCCGCTTGCTAAACGGACGTGATAACCACTAGGCTAGCAAGGTCCCACATGCAACAGTGGTGATAATGTGACTGAAAACGTATAGGTTCATGTAACAATTCTGCCTTGTGGGAATTTAAAAAGATTGTTGTAAGAAACAGGATGATCATGATCTTGTGATCTGCCATTCATTCAAGGATGTCGAAGCCATGATAAACAATTGGATAGTGTTGTTAACCATGTTCTCTGTCTGTTTCCAGCACTGGTTGGATGCAACGAAGCCCATCAAGAAACAAAACAAAAGTAAGTAAGACTTGGTGCATACGGACCTGAGTTATTTCTCTGAAACAAACCATAACCATTAACTGAACCCTTGTTTGTGGTTCAAGGACCGTGGATCATGACTATTGAACTTTTCAACTGAAATGAACTCCTCTGGGTATACATACTTGAATTGAATAGTGATTCAAACTCAAGGGCATTCAATATCCCCTATCATTCTTGCATTCGTTAGGGAGAGGGGTTCACTTTCAGGAGACATCAGCTCTCATTTCAGTTCAAACATCCTCAATTTCCAATGTTGGCTCTGTCTCATGATCTGAGCCAAGATATCCCAATCCATCTGGCCATGGGTTTGATTTGAAGTATCCTGTTCTGTGGAGAATTATTTTCATGAATCAGAACTGCAGACCTGTAACTACTCTGGCTAGACAGGTACTCATGTATCTCATGAAAAATATCGCAATTTCCGCCGGTTATGCAGTCGTGATAGTATGGCGAATGTTTGTCAGATATTGAACAAGCTTTGGAAAGAACCATGAAGTAATTAGTTTACATTATGTAGTGGTACATAGTACATTTGTAGGCCTTTTTACACAGTGCTGGTTCGAGGAAACTTCGGGCGGCTTCGCTTAAAGATGGATTGATCGCTTTTACACGGTGCGGGTTCAGTAACCCGCCTCGTTCTAGTTCAAGCTTGGGTCAATTAACAGGAGTTGTCTTCATGCTTAGTTTGTTAGGCTGTTATGACTATAAATAATGACAATTCATCATCAAAAGAATTAAATGTTGGTCAGACACTCTGTATTTGTTCAGGTTACTATAATGGACACTATCCCTGCCGGGGCGCCTTCCCAGCAGACACCGCACGCATGCGTATTCCAGATTCGTGAAAATAGGCACCTCTGCCTGGATTCTGACCCAGTTTGCCGTCTCTATTCGGTGCAGCATTTGGATGATGCCGAATGTAAATATTGCAATAAAATTCAAACGAAATCATAGGGGGGGGGAGTACCAATTGTTTCATTTTACACGGCTTTTAAATTGTGTCTTTGCGATACTCGTGAAGCAGTCGTGGCGATCGCCGTAAGACATGTAAGACCCACGAAAACTGGTATAAACTGTCATCATAGTCTGCATGTTACGGTCGGCATACATGTGTACATGCACCATGGTCCCTGTGCAGTTCACGATTCAAAATGGACACGCCAAAGGTTTACTCGCTATAACGTACACCTCGCTATAACGTACATTTTGCGTGGATCCCGACGTGTACGTTAGCGAGGTTGCACTGTAATTCCAAATAAATGCTGTTTGTAGTGTGAGGGGAATTACTAGAAATTAGTTGTGTGTTTCCATTGAATGGATATCAGTATTGCAAGGTAGAAAAACAACTTATGAAATTATTCTGGAAATCTTTTTACAGGTGTAACATCTCAACTTGGTTGGTTAGGATTGATTGGTGAATCATGGGGCTGTACATGTNCACTGTAATTCCAAAATGCTGTCTGTAGTGTGAGGGGAATTACTAGAAATTAGTTGTGTGTTTCCATTGAATGGATATCAGTATTGCAAGGTAGAAAAACAACTTATGAAATTAACTGGAAATCTTTTTACAGGTGTAACATCTCAACTTGGTTGGTTAGGATTGATTGGTGAATCATGGGGCTGTTCATCAATTACATGTACACACCTCATTATTGGGTATTACACTTTACAGGTGGAAAATGAATGCTTGATGGCAAACAAACGTAAGATTTTTGGTTGGGGCAACAGCCAGATAATCAGGAGTGGGACCCATTCATTGGCAAAGGAGACTTTTGGTTCTTCACACGCAGTGTTAGTATTTGCACTCTAGTACCATGAGTACAGGCCACTGGTGCCTTAACTGAAAGCCCTTTCCCGAACTGATATAGGATTTAGCGGGGAACAAAATTCATGTTGGGTGTCGATGGTAATTTGCATTTGCGGAGTAAAAATTTAGCAAGCGCTGCAGCAATTCGCGATTTTTGCGAGAATGTTTCCCCGCGAACATACATGTATTTCGCTTGATGGTATTTTCATACATTGTACTTAGGCCAATGTAATGATAGATAACAGTAATGTTTGGAAAAATCAAGTTTGTTCACATGTTTATTGTCTGCCCTGACAACTTTTCCCAAAGTTTTGCTGGTCTTCGTAACAGATATTGGCTACATTTTCAATGTACTTCAAGATTCTTCAGAAAAACTGTCTAAGGACGGAAACACCTGGTTGTGAGTGGCATATAACTGCTGCAAAATGCTGCCGAACAGATGCCACGGCTGAAAGACACAGCTCATTCCAAATAATCACAAAAAACTTAAGTTGTTTGCCTGCATATTTAAAGAATGGCAAAAAGTACGTTTTGAGTTGAGGGCTTCGACTGTGTGCCGGCATTGATATCATGACTGAATGAATATGAAAAAAGGAAGCTGACTTCCGCTACTTCTCCACCTGATCTGGCCACCGCAGCATGGAATGCGTGTGGAAACTCGTAAATCATGATTGCTTGGTGTTGCTCCTTCAATGTCATCCTCATCTTGTTGTTAATATCATCAAAAATTTGTTTATGAATTGTACATGTATCTTAATGTGATTGCCGGACGGTAAGGAAACCACCCTTTGTCGACCCTACCAGGCACCCTCCTCATAGGTAGGGGTTTCATTAGAAGTCGGCGACTGGCGAAATTCGACATCGATTTCGGTCGTGATCGACGGCTACTTAAAGCCGCACACTATGCACCGCTACTCACTCCCCAGTTCGGCCGAAATAATAGTGCAGCCTCATCTACAGGCGTGCGTAGTGTATAGAACCATACATGTAGAACCACATAATAGCATTATCCTGCATCGAGGTTTTGGGAATCCCCTTGGGGAATCCCCAATGCTGTGTGTAGTCTTGCGCAGCCAGCCACACAGTACTGCTACGGTTCCCCTGATTCGAAACAGCGGCTGGGTGACCGAGACTATGCTCGTCGATTATAACCCATCTGTCTATAGTGTCTGGCTTTTTAAAATACTTCCCATTTACGGTTCGGGGCGACAGGTGCTCTCCCAATTTGCTTAAGTCATCCAAGGCCTCCAGATACTTTGCTGTAATTGAAAAAATAATGAAACCCCTGCATAGACATTTAAAAGTGCTCTTAACAGTTGCACCGATCTTTTGGCATGAGAATTTTAAGCTGTGTTTAGCTGAGATCAGTTATCCGACATGCGATACGACGTACATGTAATGATATGCGAAATCGCAGTCTGATCGTTCTAAGCCATTTTTTTGTATTTCATTTTTCCGTCAGGGCCGACGCTATAGCATTATTGGCCCTGGTAAGTACGGAGGAGGCCATCACAAGCTACATGTACTCATGTTCCTCACTTGGATGGGGTATTTTACTTGCCCTTGCAAAGATACAAGGTACAAGGCACCACGGCTTACTGTCCCATGCGACGGACGTGAAGAGCCGGGAATGAAATCCCATATGGCCCGGGCTGGATTCGAACCCGGGACCTGCCGCTTGCTAAGCGGACGTGATAACCACTAGGCTATCAGGCTCGATCCTTAAGCCATTTTCCAATACTCATTTATCTGCACGCGTTATCCGTTACCCGATATGCGATACGACAATATCCGATAAAGCATTCGCTCCATGTAGCAATCGAGATGAATATCAGATGCGATATAGAGGTACTGCTACAGCAGCCAGGGCTTTCTTTTGTTTTCGGTTAGAATATCGCAACCTATATCGCAGTAGGTAAATAGAACACACGATTTTTAATCGCATTTCCGACATCGCATATCGCTGTCGCGTCTCGTATATCGCATATCGGATGTCAGATAAACACAGCCTAACTCCGACATGTACAGTACGTTGCACAATTGACCTCCCTTACGCGCCGTGCACCATCCGCATACCACACGCAGCGTCATGCACGTACCTTCCTCATATCTTCCGCGGACGTCGCGCGCCACCGCGAAAGGCACGCAATGAACGCGCAACGTCATTCGCCCGTGGTGCCCGGACGTCACGTAGAAGAGATGCGTGACGCCCACGTACCATACGCAATGAACTGAAGCGTACCCTCTGCGTGACGTACACGGATAAAGGTTAAGGTCAATGGGGAACCGGAGTGCCCAAAGGAGGCGCTGGGGAACAACTCAGTTTTTACTCAAAAACGCATGCGCCGCGACGCTGAAAACCTCTTTGACGTCGCACGTCGTTCCGTCGTGCGTCATTCAGAATCAGTGACGTTGCTCTTCGATCTGTTCTTTACGCTAAAATTAGTCAATTTTATTGATAAAATTCAACATTTTCCCGCTTGAATTTTCGCTTGAAAACATTCAGATACATTGAGTCAGTCCTAAACTTGATGTCAAACGTGTGAAATTCGAAATTCAATGATTTCAGGGCTGGAAATAGGGTGTACAGTACAGGCCATAATTAAAGTCCGCCGCGCTGCGTATCCTGCGCGCGGGACGTCCACGTCTCACGCAATGCATGAGATTCTACCCTGCGCGCCGTCTACACAGTCCCTTGGGCCTCCGACGCAAGGGCCGTGCGAGGGAGGCGCGCAGTGTAGTAAAGTACACTGTGTGTTAAGTGCACAGTACGTGCGCAGTACACGCCACGGGATAGATTTCCATTTTTTGGGCGATATTCCCCGGCACACCCCATGTCGGCCTATCACTGTGTGCACATGCTTCGCCCAAACAGTCAGTGAGATTCTCACAACAATCGCATCTTATCGACGAGGTTTTGATAGTTTTCATGAATCAAGACTTGTTTTAAAATATCAGGTATTCATCTCTGGTTGACAGTTAAAAAATTGACTAATTTTGGTGGAAAAACGATGTTTTAGAGCAAGGATTGTGGACTGATTTTGATGTTTACATCCGCGAACATCAACATGGCGGCGAAAAACCCCCGGGAAAAACCCATAGAATCGTGATGAAATGCGGTGAAACGTTGGTCAAAAACAAAATATTAGGGCAGTTGCCGTCCCTTTCTATGCAGGAAACAAAACAAATGCCACATTTTTATCTACTAACGAACTTACAAACAGGACCAGACCAAAATTCGGGTATAATCATGAGAAGTTACGACCGTGTTTACAAGGAAGGTTCGTCGATAGGCCACACTTCCTTCCGTTACCAATTACCATATTTGGATCGCTGGTGGGCGGAGTTTCCGATTATTTTGCATAATTTTTTTAAAAATGGTCAAAAAAATATTGTGATCTACACTTTAAAAAATAGCACATATTTCGTTTACTATAAAGGAAAGAAAAATATTGAGTAAAACTGATGTTTTTGCGTGTTTATAGCATGCTTTTGTGACTGAACACGTGTTATGATAAGCAGTCAGTGGATGACAGCTGTCAATCATAGGCCGCCGTGCATCCAGTCTGTTGGGTGCTTTGGCGACGTTTTCTTCTGTGTTTTCCCTCTTAGGCCTATGAAGCAATGCGAATGAGGAATACACAGCAGGACTACTAGGCCTATAGCCTAGGGGCCTACCCAGAGGACATTCGCCCCATCCGTTCTCATATTTAACAAGATCAAAGGTCGCAACTTCGGTGTTTTTCGGTACAGGTAGGCTAGGTACCGGTAGGCGCAGGCCTAACCACGGAATGGCTTTGTTGACATGGTTCAGGGGAACGATCTCTACTGCGCATGCACATTTTGACGCTGAGACACGAGTTGTGTATTTTCTCCAGTCATTCTGATGCTCCAGCTTCAGTTTCCCGGCAAAGAATCAACAAAAAGGTGGCAGTGTCACAAAAATATCATTCTGAAATGCTCCTTGAGCCATTGCCTGGCCTTCGCGCCGTGTGTGCATGACACGTGCGTCGTAATGGGTATCAGGACATTTCCCCCCTGGACATTTGCCACATTTTCTTTTCGCCACATGGCCATTTTGCTACATCCAATTCGCTACATTGTTTGCTCATTTCGCTACACAGGCTTGGTCGTCTGCTGCGTTGTATTTCTTTCTCTTTTAAATTCAAATAACGATAAAATACATTGTGTAAGGGGGTTAGAAATTAACTCTGTACCACTGACTGAATAAAAATGTGCATGGATCATGAAATTTTTAATTGTACCGCCTGACTTGTTTGCCGAGGATGATGCGGTGATTTATTACTTGTACACAGACTGATACCATTAGAGAGATTCAGATTTGTAAGATTATATTACGCCTACTCTTGAGGAATTCATTATCAAGCCATTTGGAACAATAACGAAGCGTGGCCAGCTCAACACTATCAACTGGTGATCATCACCTTCTAGGACAGAAGACATGATCTACCGTTTTTCACTCCAGAAGATGAGTTTCACTTTTTATTAACATCGGAAATTGTCCTGTGAGATGAAAAGCACAAAAATTGACACACAATATATGATAAATAAAAAAAAATTCATTTTCGTGCAGTTTCGTCCCTGAGGATAATTTATGGCCCAGATGATGACATCACATGTTCATCGCCGGTTACCAAAAAATGCTTCGAACTCATAACTGGATCCCGTTTTGGACTAATTTTCACATCAGTTTCACCTCAAATTATGATACACACCGATCCTGTCGGTTTGAATGCCCGTCTTACTCTTGTAAATTCAGTATCAGGTGACAAAGTTTCAGGCGAAATTTCCCGTCCAACATGTTCAAGGCCAAAATGATTGCTGTGAAACGCATACGGAATTACCCTACCTGAAATTTCTTGCGATCCGATCATCATCCGATCATCATCGAGAATTGGTGATCTGATGATCATCCGATGCGCGTTATTTGGAACGATTCACTGATCCAAATGATCCCTGGATCATCCTGTGATCACGGCAACTAAGCTTCGCTGATTTGCCGCTATACGGCGGTTGGTTTCCTTGTGTCCAGCCTGGGTCTATGTGGGAGTCATCCCTGGCTCTTCATGCCTGTCGCATGGGACAGTAAGTTGTGGTGCCTTCCTTGTTCCGTTGCAAGGGCATAAAAAAGACCCCATCCAAGTGAGGAACATGAGTAGCTAATAGGAGCTGTCAGCGAGTTGACCAATAGGTGTCACTACGGCCCAATTCAATGCATATAGCGGACCCAGTCTTTATTGATCGAGCAGCAATCACGTAGATTTTCCTGTACATTGGTCCGCTAGAACTTTGCTGCCATCTGTTGGCAATATGCACGGCTGACTGCTCCTATTGAGATGGCCTCTTTCATAGGTTAACCCTTTCGCTGCGTATGACGTGCATAGCACGTCATGGCTAAGGTATTTTCCATTAATATACGCACTGGGCGAACCACTATAAAAATGGTTGTGTTGAAAGACGATAGATGGCTCTACCGGAACTGATACTCACTTTGGGGTAGGGTGAGGGTCAGAGATTTTCCTGGGGGGTGGAAGGGGGGCGAAATTGGGGGCCTGGGGGCAAAAATTATAGAAAAAAAAAAGTTGTCTTTTGCAGTTCGTTTGGCTTTTCTAAGACTGCTGGGTCTATTGCAATGAGTTTGGTGAAGTTTTATTGTGTTCTGAGTTGGATAAGGGTGCTTTTGGGATGAAAATAGGGGGGTTGTTTTTTGGGGGGTCGGGGGTTTTTTTGGCCCCAAAAAATGGAAAACAATCTTTTAGGACAGTTTTGTTATTTTTAGATTGCTCAGTGGCCATTTGTCTATGTATGAGTGAAGTTTCAGGTTGTTAGAGTCAAGAATAAAAAAAATCGAAAAATAAAAAATACCCCTACGCAGTGAAAGGGTTTTAATGCTTTGGCAAAATCAGTCCCGATGGAAACATATAACGAAGTTGTCAGGGTGGGGTAGTGGTAACATCCGTGCCTGCACATATGAGGGCGGGGGTTCAATCTCAAGGTCCCTCCAGTGATTTCGACTGTCTACATGCCGGGCTTCTTTCTTGAGTGTCAGTTCGTTGATGGAAATGACTCAAGTGCATACCCAGTTAGACCACATAAAAAAAAATCTTTAGTTTAGCATCAGTCAAACTTGTAAAAAGTGAGGAGGGAGGAGGGTTTTTTTTTTTTT
>NMRB01003968.1:4999-23744 GCA_002633025.1 Notospermus geniculatus | reverse complement strand
GCTTTTGAGGGTAAAAGCGGTCGTTGATCAGTCTACTTCAGACTGACCCTGTGACCATCCACAAAATACATGTACACCCGACTCGGAGATGGACAGGGGACCAGCCTACTTGAGACGGCCATGATATGAAAAGGTCTGCCGCATGTATATCACTTCAGCAGCTATTTGCCAGGCACACCCATTGAAGATTTTAAATTGTTTTATGTACAGGTGTGACAGGAATCAATGTCCCCCTGGAATCAAAGTCCGGTCTTATTGTTCAGCGAGGGATTAGAATATAAGGCTATAGAGACCATGACCATTCGGATACAACCTAACGATAGAGGGCTATTGTTTGGCGGACTTGCATTCCCAGGACATTGATCCCTGTCACACTTCCAAATTGCTGTGATGACCGAAGAAAACCTTTGGTGACCGAAGAAAACCAAGGTGAATTGAACTATTTTATTGATTTTATTTTGATCAATAAAATCAATTCAATTCACCTTTGGTATACCTCGATCTAAAGATTACACGTTGGACAGAAAGCTCTCCACATAACAATAAAATAATTCATTCCTTTAACAATATATGACACTAATGTAATTGTGAAGTTTGATTTGAATCAATCGATTTCAATACATCATTTCGAACAATAATTCAACACCATTGTGTCCTAATGAACGGATAAAGCTCAATCAATATAAAACACATTTCATTGTAATTTAATTTGAAAGAATTCTTTTGGCGCCTGGTGAATGGTAATGGCTATTTAAGCGGTTGGTATGGACGAAGCAGGTTGACCTGCAGGCAATAGTATTTCCTGTGCATTTGACTTCACATTTGGTGAACAACGGCCATTGAAGTGTAGTGTGTCAAATAGTACTCACGAGCGCTTGCTGTATGCAGTGCGTAAGTATCTCTGTTCAACCATCTTAAGTGTCATTCTACGAGTGCAAAATCTGCAAAAAGTGCTAAGGTGGCAGGTCGAGAGATCTGGCTCAAATTCCTACCATAAGGTGGTCTAAGAGCAAAATGAAGACAGGCCATTCGGAATTGGTGACACCGTTTGGAAGTAAGGGGCGAAAACACTGCCGAACTGTCCATTTGAGTGAATTTTCACGTGTTGGCAGGCAACAGCGGTAAATATGTTTTATGTGTCAATGAAAATAGATACCCCCTGTAATTTGTTCCATTATTCCTTTGTTCCCAATCACTCCTGATTTATGTGTCAATGAAAGTAGATACCCCCTGTAATTTTTTTCCATTTTTCTTTTGTTCCAAATCACTCCTGATTTAAAGGTACAGTGATGTATTGCACTTGTGTCAAAAAAGGTATGGTTTGGTTTGGCCAAAGAATTACGGACCCTCTGCAGGGGTGAGGAAGGTGAGCACGTCAGGGTAAAGAGTACAGGGATGTCTCTCTTTATTAAAAGAATAAAATCTTTGCTCGCTCCTTCCACTGTAGAGATATGCAGGTGCAAAGTCATGCATAAATCGGGGCATAAATGCACTACCGATGTGTACTACGAATGTACATGCACATCAAAATGTCCACATATACACAGCCATATCTCTGCAATGGAAAGAGCGGTCAAAGATTTTCTAATTGTTTTTTAAAGATGAAATCTCAACTAACAATTTCAGATCAGTTTTGTCATCCAGAACCCTGCAGGGGGATGACCCTTGTAAAAACACATTTTTGCTATAGTCCTTTCCAGATACCTAAGGCAAATCGCACTTGGCTAACCTTGTCAGATTTGGTTAGTCTATTACCAACAGCTTGACCACAAACACAGCCAATAGGCAAGGTGACATGCATTATAAACTTCAGCTTGTCAAGTATTGTGCAATAGCTCGTTAAAATAGTGAACAGGGTCGTGTAACATTGCAGAGTTCAACCTACAAATGTAGTACCATTTGCCTTAGGTAGCTGGAAAGGACTATACCGGTGTAATGTTTTNGGGGAGGCACTGATCAACATGTCTTTCTGTGTTTGAGTGTTCGCCGAACAATAAAGCGGGCATTGTCATACGGGGGGCATTCTCACACATTACACCTCCTGTATATACTCCCCAACCAGCCAATTGATTGGGCCAACATTTTGCGTGCCTTTGTCCCTCACCAGGGGGCAACTACACGCCAAATTTCATTGCAATCCGCCCCCCCCCCTTAGCACTTTCTGCATGGTCTATTCGTGGACGTATTTTAAAATCATTCTATCGCTGATATTTTTCACTGAAACCTTGTGGACATTTACAGAAGTAATATCTACGTCAACTGTGCGAAACCCGAGAGCTTTTTAAAGGGCCAGGACATCGCCACTTTTTGTCGACACTCGGCGCCACCAGCGGCGATTGCATATTTCTCCAATACCGCAGTTTTGCCTTTCCCCCACTGTTGGAGAATGTATGATCAGAATGCGATGCATACGTGGATACCCTAGGAACGAGAGTTATTCTACATGAGGCGAGGTTGATAGATAGATAGATAATTTGAAGCTTCGTAACCCTTTTGGATCTTAAGCTTATACTACGGTGTGGAGTCCACGACAGGCTACTGTCCACCTGTGTGCCTGGCATAGACACTCAGGTACAAGGGACCACGGCTTTGAGTCTCATCCGAAAGACTCTATAGTGTTTCAGCTAAAGCGGAATAGCAGGGCGCGGCGCCCTGCCTTGCTTATGGTCCGCCCTACTGCCCTTTTTAGCAGGAAAAAACGCCCTGCCCTAAATTCCCTTCATTTCATGATTTACGCTGAATATCAACCTCACTACACCACTCGGGAACTCCCAAGCTGGGTAAAGTTAAGGATCCTTATGTTTACCGAGGGCCGCCCTGGGTAAAGAAAAGGATTACCCAGGATGATCCTGGGTAAACATAAGGTATACCCAGGACGACATTGACCCATTCGGCCTTACTCCGTCAGTCTCTTGTAATGTCACACTGGCACACGGGCCTCACTGAAAAACTTTAGTGTCCAGCAAACGACAGTGACATTTTGACCAAGACTGCCATACGGCGTTTTACAATCCATCCCTCCAACCGCCCACCAATGTTTCGTTTTTGCTTTTTCACCAACTGCCAACGACAAATTCTCATATTCGTCCTAGAACATACAATCTTCAATCTCATGGTTGACGTTTTTCCTACCTTACAGACATCCTCAGTCGCGATATCTGTCTGCTATTGAAAAGGCAGATCGAGGCAAAGGTATGTGTAGAATAAGATTGTTCCTCTCTTTCTGCGCATGCGTGTGGAAATGCAATTCTCCTTTTCTTCGTCCAGAATGCGTGTACGCGTCTATTCCATTCTTTGTTCCCTGCTGTTCCAGAACATGGTCGAGAACGATCGAACAGGTTCCCGAGTGTCGAACAGCCGAAGTATTGTTACCATGGACACATGGAATAGGCGAGTGGCACGCATGCGCCTGTGCCGTGGCAGTGGCAGTGCAACGTCACGATTATTTCGATTTTCTAATAAACTTTTCGGTTTTTACTTGGAAACTAAATTCCTACAATGTCACAGAGTCGAATAGACGCCTGTGCCGTGGCAGTGGCAGTGCAACGTCACGATTATTTCGATTTTCTAATAAACTTTTCGGTTTTTACTTGGAAACTAAATTCCTACAATGTCACAGAGTCGAATAGACGCTTCAAGTCCAACAGAGGTTCTTCACGTGACGTGACATTTCCATGACGACACAATGGCGCCATATTGCCCGTCAAAATGTCAAGAGACATCACGGCACGAACACAACCTCCACATACTCCATGCACATCGTCTACGCACAGATCGTGACGTCAGAATGTCATTATGTGCAGTTTTGACGTCACCGCCGTCCATTTGACGGCCAACATGGCCGATTCTTGCAGTCACGCCACCGTTGTGACGTCAATGGAGAAACTCTATACTCTCATATCGATAGAAGGAGTCGAACCTGGGACTTCTTTGACCTCTGGCCNGGCACGAACACAACCTCCACATACTCCATGCACATCGTCTACGCACAGATCGTGACGTCAGAATGTCATTATGTGCAGTTTTGACGTCACCGCCGTCCATTTGACGGCCAACATGGCCGATTCTTGCAGTCACGCCACCGTTGTGACGTCAATGGAGAAACTCTATACTCTCATATCGATAGAACAGGCGCGGATCCAAGGGGGGGGGGCAAAGCCGGCCCGTGCCCCCTCTATTTTGTGGAAAATCTTTAAAATTGACCGGGAAATTTTGAAATTTTGAAAAGATGTTAAAATTTGACCGAGGTTTTCCACGATGTGCGCTGGCTGTGCCCCCTCTTTCCCTTGATTCTGGATCCGCCCCTGTAGAAGGAGTCGAACCTGGGACTTCTTTGACCTCTGGCCAGGCACCTGAACCCATTCATCAAACCTTGCTAGCTTATTGGTTGCTAGTGGTGCACATTTGCCTATACAAACTGTGTTATTTAGTAAGTAACTAGGCCTAGCAAGGTTTCCTGAATATGGGCCCTTTGACACCACGGCTCCTTGGCGATGTCGTCTGATTTACTTCGACTTCGAGTGAAACCCTGCTGGCAAGGAAAAATCACAGACGCCGGAAAGCGCCAGAGAAAATCATAATGCATTTGTAAAGGTGGCTGCACACCGAACGCGATTCGTTGACGCATGCGGCAAATGCTTTGTTATTTTCCGCCGCACTGTACGCAAACAAAGGTCTTGGCGCATGCGTCGCCTTATCGCATGCGAATCGCGTCAGGTGTGTCCCTACCCTAACACAACTGCATGAATTTCAAGTGTGCGAGTTTATACCGTTGTGTGTTACAAAGCACGGGATATTCTTGGCACGAAAATGACATCACCCAATAAGGACCATCAGAACACACTGCCTCAATACAGTGTTACTAGTGGTTAAAACTTGAAATGAGAGTGACATCCAGGTCCTGGTCAATTTCCCACCCAAAAGGCATCCATTTTATGGGACCTGGATAGGATGTACTGCCTTGTATCGTATGATCCCAACTGGCCTAGGCCTAGGACAGCAATGGAACTCATTCTGCAGCAACGTAGCGGTAGTCTGTAGTTTCCGGAAAGCTGGAAACCTGGAAAGTATGTTGGAAAGCTGGAAAGTGTGGGGAATCCCAAAGGATCAGTATAAAATCTGGAATATCCCGATGGAATGATCCTGGTGGTGGTCGAAGTTTGTTGTCATGTGTTGTGGTCGTCGTCACCAGGTAAAGATGTTGTTATTTCAGGTACTTTTGGATGTTTGTCTGATACGGATTGAGCGATATTAACCCCATACCTCCCACATGCATTTATTTTTTTTAAAAATTGTCTCAGGTGTGTGCACGGAGGGGGCGACTACAGCATGTTGTTATCGCCGGTACGGGCGATGCGAATCAGATGCTGACATGATGCATTGTGACCACTCTGTTACGATAGCATGGCGGAGAACAGGCCGTGGATTCGGGATTGAGATTGGCTGATCAGAAAAATCTCCTAAACGACACGAATATGCGCTTTTGATTAAGAAAAATGCTAAAAATTATTGAACAAATGTCGAAGTATGGATGTTCCTCCAAGGAAGTAATTGTACCTTAGCGGTCATTTTCAGGCCCCCTTTAGGACCACGAAATCGGCTTCGAGTCCACTTCTGCCGTCTTGTGCAAACTAAGGTACAATGTAGTAGCCATGGTTTCATCTGAAAGGCGAACCAACAAAACTGTAGGTGGGCCGCAGGAAGATATTTTCGCGTTTGTTAATGACTAAAACGACGAGTGCCAAGCTAGGATAGCAGCTATGATTTATTTGTTCACTGATCATACTGCTGTGATGTAAGAAGGTCGCACATTCCGTTTTATGTAATCCTTTTTCTACAATTTAACACTTTCTGGTACTTTCCAACTTTCCAGCTTTCCGGAAACTACAGACTACCCAACGTAGCTCATCCGAGTAAAATTCTGCTGGCCTTAAAACATTACAGACGCCGGAAACCGCCCGCAAAAATCTTAATGCCTTTGTGACACAACTGCGTGAATTGCAAGTGTGCGAGTTTATACCGTCGTGTGTTACAAAGCACCGAGATCATTTCTGGCAAGAAAACGACATCACCCAATGAAGACCATAACCCACTGCCTCAGGTGGTGTCACTGTAGGTTCAAATTATTGAATTAAAAGGGACATTCAGGTCCTGATTCCCAGACGTCACAAAAGGCATCGGGTTACGATGTGCTGCCCTCTACCGTATAGTTATGATTCCCATTTGCCTAGGACTTGGACAGCAACGGAGCTCATTCGGCAGCTGACGTGAAGAAAATACATGTATTTGAATTTTCTGTCCACAGTGCAGATAGGAGCTGTCAGTCTGTCAATTCAAAGGCCCCATTTATGGTTGATTGAGCACCAATCAGGAGAATCTATTATACTGGTCTGCTATAACTCTGCTGCTCTCTTTTGGCGGTAAACGCGGCTATTCGTGGAGGGGGACTTATCTTCCTGTTACACCTGGACAACAAACAGCGACAATATGCAAACAAGCACAAAAATTGACACACAAAATGATAAATATCAAGAGGTCAACTTCAGTCTTTTCTGGTCTCTCCAACTGAAAAGTGCCTGAGGAAGACCCCGGTTGGGGTCAAAAATTCGCACGATTCTTGAAGTTGACTTCTGGATATTTATCAGGACAGATGTATGGATGACGATTATAGTTGCCACTTGTAGATGCACCAATTTATTTCCGTTTCATCGGGTACAAACAAGACAAATATGATGCATTTACTGTTACCACCTGTAGATGTACCGATTTGTTCTATTTCATCCGATAGAAAAAAGACAGTATGACAGGCATTGTTGCTAAGACGTTTCAAACGGTCGTGTCTGACTGGGGTATACAGAAACCAGATATACCACAGCGACACGTCCGTTCGTACATTGCCTGCGCCATCTTTTGTTGCCAGTTGAAATGTACGACATTTAGTCCACTGAGCGATGCAGAGATGTACGTATGTCAGATGAGTAAAAAACGAGGGACTTGTATGGAGAAATTGGAAGCTTTTAAATTTCCGGGCACGAGGATGTACCAGAAGAAGGTAAGTAGTCATTTGTGATTTTTGCCGTAGACTGGTCCCCGGTCTATAAATATAAAATATATAGACCGGTATTGCCTGCGAGTTTCATGGCGTTGATTGGTCCAATTCGAAAACCAAGGGACTTGCCACAATCGGTTGGAAAATCACCCATGTGTCATTCGCTATGGCACTTTTTAAGGCTTTTGCATGCATTGGCTTCAAGGACCCATACTCAGTCTTTCGTCGGGCATTGATTATCGCTAAGGCACGCTTTGTAGCAAGCGAAAAGTGATATTTATTCTCTGCAATGTTGATATTTACCAGCCGCCGCCATGATTCCTCGTTGCAACTGGTATCCGGTCCTTCATCATGTGGTTGTACGTGTTCTAAGTACAGTCATGACTGGATACTAGTCACTTCCGGCGGCAGCCAGATTTCTGCCGTCCTCAGTAGCCAGGACCGATCCTCCGCTACATCCAGCCCGCCAGCGCCACCAGCGGAGGATCGGGTACCAATCTAATTTTTGCCGATATCTGGTCGACTTGGCGACGGCACAAAACAGCGCCGACTTAAAGCTGAACTTAATAGATATAAACCCCAAGCGGCAGAGGTAGAAATTACGAACAGCCAGAAGGCACTTCCAAACTACCTCTGAAAACGATACACCCTCTTGGACGGTCACAGTTGGTTTCACTTGGCACCACGCTCTTGAACTGGAAAGATCTCAGCACAGCTGCCAAATGAGAAAAAACGAAAAATAATCTGTAATGGCACCGAGATTCGAACCCCCACAACCCTCTGATCGATTCGCCAACCTCTTTTGCTTGCTTTCATGACGACAATTCCTATCGCTTTATTTCCTCATGGAGATCTTCAAAACCACAGCGCCTTCATTGTACAGAAAGAGGTTGGCGAGTCGCTCAGAGGGTTGTGGGTTCGAATCTTGGTGCCATCACAGATTATTTTTCGTTTTTTCTCATTTGGCAGCTGTGCTGAGATCTTTACTGTTGTAGAGCGTGGTGGCAAGTGGAACCAACTGTGACCGTCCGAGAGGGTGTGTCGTTTTTAGAGGTAGTTTGGAAGTGCCTTGTGGCTGTTCGTAATTTCTACATCTGCCGCTTGTGGTTTATATCTAGTTCAGCTTTAAGCCTAGCGTAGCCTACATCGACCTTGCGACTGGTAGCAACTGCCGGCAATAGCGTTTCCGGCAACGGTTGGCAACTACCTGGAACCAGCAGCAACTGATCAGGCGCTCAAACAGGCCGATGTACACGCACCGTTGCCGCTAGTGCCAGCCTGTTGCTCATGTTCTACGGTTGTTTCAAGTCGTCTTCAGTCGCTTTCGATGTACGACCTGGCAATGAATTTCCTCGTTTGTGGAGCACACCTGGTCACGTGATGGGATCATGTGAGCGACAATATGACTCCCGAGTGGTTCGATCGGAAGACATCGACAATTTCCGTGTAGCGTTCAGTACCACTGCCTGTCCGCCGATGTGCACACTCAAGATTGAATACTGAACTGTGCCACTAGTTGCCGCAATGGCCTGATGTAACGTATGTGCGCGGAACGCCTACATCGATAGCGACTGTTGCGTTCAGTTGCTTCCAGTCGCAAGGCCGATGTACGCTTGATTTTTCCTGATCACTTTTGCGTATGAGGCACTACCGCGCTTGGAACAAATCAGCCGCCGATATGGTCTGACATGACTGCAGTTGCGTCTCGCCTGCGACCATTCGCATCAGCCGCCGATCAAAAAAAGATCACGAACTGCAAGAGCTGAATTCGAGTTGCAATTCCTGCACGCTGATGCGGCCTGTTGCACGATGAGCGCACACCATTTCATTTTTTCGACCTGACCATGATTTCTTCACTTGATGCCGACTATTCCGTCGCAGCACAAGGAATCGTATTGCGACCTGACGTCAGCATAAAGCTGGAAGTTGACAAATTCAACCTCTGCGCTGTCTTCTATCGAAAAGTCATCAGTTTCTAGTCGTTTTGTATTTGAAGATTTGATTTTTGAAACAACAGAACGATATCCATCTCCGGTACGGTTTAACCAACCGTTTGACACTACTTCCCCCAATTAAGGCGAATACCCCGTCACTTTCGATACAATTTCATCCTACAAAATTGTGGATAATAGTACAGTATAGAGAACGGCCGGTTCCTTTCCATAGGGTGGTAGTGTATAGCCCTAACTACAGAGGTAACGCATTCCAATCCAACCTCCTATACAAGTGGTCACACTTTTATCAGCCTCCTGTACACGGCGACAGAAATGTAGCAGCAGTTACAACAGCCACCTACTTTCTATATTTTTACTATAGGCTGTTAGGGGACATTTGCAGTGTTCACGAAGAAATGGAAATATATGATTTTTCGATTGGGAATTTTACTGGGCATGTTTTAATTCCAAAAATACCAGTTTGTTACGTTAACCCTGCTGGCATGACTGGCGTAAGAATAAATGTCGATGTAATACACATGGAACTATTTGCAATCACTTCCCATGTGAACCAGGAAGATAAGCACTACGTACACTTGTACACAGTGCACCCGACTAAAAATGACACCAGCCCCTTTATTCTAGTTTTTAACAAAACCTTGTTTCACACACAAAACGTAAAAGAAGGCGATCACTATTTTTATTTTCTTCGCACAAATGATATAGCTTTGTTTTACCCTACCAAGAAATCAATGAGGTTTGTCATTTTTCGCGACATACTGAGGAATAATTCCAAAAAGCAGAAAAAAACTTTTTTAACCCCTTCAGAGTGCACTTACTTCGCTGTAAACCGCGAAATCGGCGTGGTTTTAACACACTGTTACAACGTTGACCAAGAGAGGGCGCTTCTTGTGGGCTTTCAGATGGACTGCTTCACAAAAGACCCATTGACGTCAAACGTACAACACTTCGCAGCCACGAGAATGGATATAGACTTTATTGGTTACAAAAGTGATATGGGGAAAAAACAACTGTTGACTATTGATGGGAAGAAAAACATTTTATTCATTGAAAAGCATAAATCAAATATTTACAATAAAGTAAACGTGTACACTAAGTTAAGGGGGCGGTAGTGGAAACCTACAGCGCCGTCAATAGTGCGGCGGTCGAAGGTTGAACCGTTTTATTTATGAATAACCATGTATTGTTAATAAAATTAGGCGTCAAGGACAAGCTGATGACGGTTCGTTGCCAAAATCTGCACTCTGCTTCAAAAATATTGTCCAGCACAATGCTTTTATACACCCGGTGCGTCCGTGCGCATAGGCCTATACGCTCTTCATTTTAATGACAATAAGGAGGTTACTTTAATAGCCCGCGTATTTCGAAAAGCGTAGGTGTGTTGAGGCCAAAATACATGTATGACAATTTTGGGAAGACTTTTCTCGTCCATCAGGCATCGCACTTCAGTGGTTTCTTTTCATTTGGCAGCAGTATATTTGTGCGCAGGGCGCAACGTTGAGATTTTTTTCACTATTCAAGAGCATTCGGGAGATATTCAAAACGTTCATTTTTGACCAATTTTTGGCACAAATTACATAATTATCATTACTAAGAATTAGAATTTGCAAATTAACTCAACGTCGTGCCCTACACATATGTACATGTATTCCCCAACATTTGGTGATAAAACGCCAGGTCCCAGTCGCCTTGTTGCCGAGAAATCTATGACGAAAAAGTCAAATGGGGGGTCTCATTGTTTGCTTATTAGCTGATTAATGAAAGATGAAAGCACATCGTTTTCAATTCAGATGTGTAGAACAAGAGTAGCAATTTCATAGAAATACATGAAATCGATGCTACCTTCTTGCTTGAAGAAAATATGAATTGTTTTCAGTCGCCATTTGCAGTGCGCTTCCTTATGGCTACCGCCCCTTAAGGTAAAGAATTCTTGACGCAATGATCCCGGAACCCGCCGACAGGCGGCAGTACACGACGAAGGCCTTTATGGATCGCTGCTGATATTTTTATAGTGTAGGTGATTTTCGGGTTTGTAGCTCATAGGGGTTCGTTTGGTACCAAGGGGATGAAGTTGCTCGTTGTTATGGCTGTCCATCAATAGATAATTGGGAAAGATGTAGATAGTGACTCATACTGTGGAGAAAGCGATGTTGGATTTAAAGATATTTGGGTGTTTTTGGAGATGCACAAGTATTGTTGACGTAACGATATGCCACCGCCTGTTGCAAGCGCTGTACTGGTCTGCGTCGTGTACGGCAGTGAAGTGTGCATTGTGTCAGGCGGTTGAACAGCACAAGTTTTCGTGACGTCATGGGTTTCAGCCGCCGGCTTATGATGTACTGTACACGTTGATTCGGGAAGTACAGTGCAGAAATGAATGCAAAAAGTCAGGCGATTCAACAGCTCAGATTTTCATGACACATTGACATAGTTGGAACAAATCTATATGCCCATTGCGTATGGTTGGCCTCTGGGGTGGGAGAGTGCAGTGTGTGTGTTGGAGAGTGGGAGAATTGCCAAAGAGGTCACGTCGAGTGGGATTTTGTTTGTTTTTTAATGTACTTTTGTTTTCGGGACGCAAGGGCGACGTCAAAAGTGTCACGTCATGAAGTTTGATGTCTGGAGCTGTTTGTTGACACTGTATTCATGCCGTGACGTCGCCGTTGATATTTTGACGGTCAATACGGCGGCACCGTGTTGTCACATGGAAATATGACGTCATGTGAAAAAATCAACAGCCTGCTTACACAGAAGAGCGGACAAGTTTTTGAGCAAACATCAACTGTTGTTTCACGGGGTGTAGTTTTTTAAAACAAATCCACACGATCACCAGCATCGACGATATTCCGATTTTTGTGGACAGCCAGCGCCACTGGTTGTGACTGCGTAGTTTGCCTTTCGCCCCAGTGTTGGGGAATGAATGGTTACAACATATAATGCATACCCCAGGGATGAGGAATGAGAATTACTCTACATGGGGCGAGGTTGATAAGGGGTAGTTAAACAACATTGTCAACAAAAGTCTCCCTAAAGCTAGAAATCCACTGCTGATTTTCTGCGTTGCGACTTGCTTTGCAACCTGCTACCTGCGATTGAATACGATCGCAAGGAACTGACACTGGTCGCTGACCGATTGCCCACTGAAATTGACATATTTTGGTGGAAATCACGTCTAGCGAGTCCACTACGGCGGTCGAGTGCCCAGTTGCAAAGCAAGTCGCAACTCAAAATGATATTGAAAATCAATGGTATTGAATAAAAGGATGCCGGCCGGTTCCATGCACGATGCACATGATGATGCACAGCCACGCTGCACTGACATGCATTGTGAACACAACTTGATGTACAGGCCGTGTACTGTTGTTGTCGGCCTGTGACGCGGAAGCGCAACATGATCGATGTGTAATTATTCAATTGAAAACATGGAAACCCTTACACTATGAGTATGAGTGATGTCATTATTAATTAGGCCTAGGCCTACCGTCATCCTCCCACAGCAGGGGTTTTTACCTCGCTCCTCTTTAATCAGGCAGAGATGGCGGCCGGAGTGGCAGGAAGTGTCCTAGCGCTCCTCGTTTTTATGATTTTATACGGTTTTTATCTCAAGACTTTGTGTCCAACTGCTACGATAAGGAAGAAATGGATTTCAAGATGTGATATTGATATTGACCATTACGACGAAGATATATCACACAATTTGCTGAGGCTGGACGTTCTTTATCGCAAATTCGGGCAACTCATCGTGCCTCCTAACGGCCGCCATCGAAAACATGGACGTCACCTGACAACATGGCGGCACCAAATGTTAAATCCGGTAAAATACCTTGCAATTTTGACCCTTATGCTAGCCGGAGATCTGGAAACTAACCCTGGCCCACCAAAACGAACTGTTAAGTATAAGTTCCCATGCGGAGTGTGTGCCGGACCGGTCAAAAGCAACCAAAAGGGACTATGCTGCGACGAGTGTAATGTGTGGTATCACATAAAATGTCTGCCAGATGCCATACAGATTACA
Source organism: Notospermus geniculatus (assembly GCA_002633025.1). Classification (NCBI taxonomy): domain Eukaryota; kingdom Metazoa; phylum Nemertea; class Pilidiophora; order Heteronemertea; family Lineidae; genus Notospermus; species Notospermus geniculatus. Next base: position 10,726 of record NMRB01003968.1, on the reverse strand, counting down.
CTATCCGAATACGAGCGACTGGCTGCCAACGCTAATGAGAGCTGGTTCTGCTTTACGTGCCAGACCCCCCAGTTCACTGACTCCTTTTTCACTGATGCTACGACGAACAGCCATCACGACGAAGGTGTTGTGTCGACGGACGGGGACTGTCTCAACGAATCGTCGGAGGACCAGTGCCCTTTTGACGAGATTCGATTGTACAGAAAGTCCAATCCTAAGCGGACCATAATCATGCAGCTGAATATAAACAGCATGAAGTGGAAATACAACATTTTGCTTGACATTCTACGGGAAGGATTGGTGGACGTATTGATCATAAACGAGACCAAGCTGGACAACTCGTTCCCAGATGCTCAGTTTAGTGCCCCCGGTTACAACCTCTACAGATGCGACCGAAATCGTTATGGAGGGGGCACAATGATCTACGTCCACCACAGCATCCCCTCAAGGAAACGCGAGCTTCCCCAACAGCTGAAACTCGAAGCCATGGGCATTGAGATTACAATCAATGACGAACGATGGCTTATCATAGGAGCATATCGCCCACCGTCAAGCAGTGTACCCATCTTCCAGCAGGAGGTGACAACAATGCTGGATCACTTCTTGATGGCCTATGATCGACTCTGTCTCGCGGGTGACTTGAACCTCGATCTTAAGGACCCAGTGAAAGGCGAACCACTGATGGATCTTCTTGATCTGTTCGCCATGAAAAATCTTGTGAACGAACATACTTGCTTCACGAAAAATGCCAAACCATCCTTGGTGGATGTCTTCTCCACAACACATCCGAACTCTTTCATGAAGTCTATGACAGTGTAAGCGACAGAATTATGTAAAGCGAAGAAAATCATTGTTCAATCAAAAAGTTTCTTCGATGAAATCATTTTTATGTTTAATAAATCGTGAAATATGAACAAAGTTCAATGCGAAAACAACATATTCAGCTTTGCTGTCACTTCGGGATGTGAATTTGTAGAAAAGAATGAATTTTATGCTTTACTAATAGGATTAGGATTTTTATGAAAAAATGACTGAACCTGTTCACGAAGTCAGTGGCAGCAGAGCTGAAACATGTGACGATTTATTCAACTCTGTTGATGTTTCACGATTCTTGTGATGAATGTGATAGATACAAAAGAAGTTTTATGAGGCACAGGGAGTGGGAGTGTATTAAGACCTATTTTAGGGAACGGTGCTCTGAGGGACCGAAGTCATCAGATTTCTGGCCCACAGTGCGACCGTTCCTGACAAATAAAGGCCATCAGAATGATTGCTCGATATCTCTTTTTGATGATGATGTCATGATAAATGACCAGGACAGGGTATGTGGGATCTTTAATGACTTTTTTGCTAATTGTGCCAAGAATATAGGCAACAATGTACCTGATGAGGTGCCTGCCGACCATCCGAGCATTAATGCTATTAATGACATTATGGCAGGTCATGGGGGCAGCTTTGCTTTCAGGCCTGTCAGAGCTGCCGAGCTCGGCAGGTACCTCGACATGGTACCCATACGCAAGGCCACTGGTATAGACAATCTTTCAGCACGACTGCTGAAAACCATTAAACCGGCAATAGTCCGTTCAACAACCCCAATTGCCCGTGTGGTTTTCGCCACCAAACCACCTTTCATGTTCTATTTCAGTGTCCTATTTTACAAAATCAGAGGGAACAATTCCCTCATGTCCAAAACCATTGTTTATGTTTAACTGATCCCCTCCACCCCATTTCATTTCTAATGGGAAGCTGCCACACTCCCATCCTGTACATTATTTCAGTATTCACCTTGTTCTGTGTTTCTTTTTTCTTTTCAACCTTGTCAATCGTGTTTTCTTTCTTATTCTACATTTCCTGCCATTACTTTATATTATTAACCTGTAAAGGGGCCAGTAATGCCTCGGCCTCGGCCCCTGGAACTTTTAATGTAAATATTTTATGTAATAAACATTAATCAATCAATCAATAGTCCGGCCACTGACTATGATTGTAAATATGATGTTGACCACAGGGAATTTTCCCACACAGTTGAAGTACGCACGGGTCACTCCTGTCTTTAAGAAGAAGGACAGGCTGGACAAGGCCAATTATAGGCCTGTCAGTATTCTTCCAATAACTTCCAGCTTTTTGAACGTGCTATAGCTTCGCAGTTAACTGAATATTTTGAACATATTTTTGATCCTCGACTGTCGGCGTACAGGGCAGGATATAGCTAAAGGGGCCAGTAATGCCTCGGCCTCGGCCCCTGGAACTTTTAATGTAAATATTTTATGTAATAAACATTAATCAATCAATCAATCAATCAAACTTAGTCCCCCAGGTGCCTATAGAGAGATTTTGGTGATATCCGAGTGATATCTTCCCGTGTGCAAGAAAATGTGAATCAGGGCATTTTTAGACCATAATTAGTTTATAACGGGTAACTGAAACTATAAATGAGAAATCTCTCTATAGGCACCTGTAGACTGCCTGTCTTTAGGTAATGGTATAATCCGTAACCACGTAGTCGGTACCCACGAGTCAGAATTTCGCCCCGAAGATGAAATTTTAGGGCCTTATTAAAAGTTAATTAATACATGTACCATTATTACTGACCCAAAATCACATTTTTCTTATCAGAATGTACGGAGGAGGGTCTATACTTAAATAATAAACTTGGTTAAATACCGGTAGATTACTTTTGGTCATAGAAGAGATATCGAGTTTTCAATGTTGTGCGGGCATTATTTTGTCCTTAATAGGTATCCCTTCACCTTAACGTGGGAATATTTGGAGTAGGATAAGGAATGAATGTCGTGCCCCTTTAACACAGCTACAGGACATAAACATCATCAGAACGTCATAAACCCACAGGTCTGGTCCACATAATTTTTTTATCAAACAAACACCAGAATCCCAAGTAGTCGGTTATAATTTGTTTTGACAAACCCACAGGATCGTATGGTTTATACTTTTACGAAAAGGAAAACTGGGAGGTTTCTGCCACCTATAACACTTCATGAAGACGACATTTGGTTCATTGAATGGCAAAGTGGAGCTATTATAGTATTTTTATGCCCCCCTCATAATTCTCCTTTTTGGACCTCACAAGTTTACCGTCAGGAGAAGGGCAGCGGCTTCAAAATAGCACAAAATAAACAGTTCTATCATAAATTTTTAGGTATCATGCCTGACATATTATATTTGGACGTGTTCGTGTTTTTCTTCAGCGCACCAAAGGGGTACAAGGAATGTGATATTTACGATACCGTGCGCGGAAACGTCCGCGGTAAGGTTCGACTTCCCAAAAGTGAACCCTGCTACAAGCCGGGAATCGAATACGGTCTGGCAGTGGGAACAGAAGGAAATGTCCTGGTGGGCTGTGACGTCAGAAGTCGCGGGTATTACACTTTATATGACGTCATAGCATCCAATAAATCGGGACATTTTGACCTACTTCTGATCAATGGAGAAAATATTCCTCTACGACGTAGGCCACAGCGCTTCGGAGTTAACATACATTATCTGAGACCGGTGGATGGACGGATTTACCTGTTTTCTCACTTCAGGGAGTACGGATATAGGCCGTTATTGTATGAAGTTAAGGGTATAAACGGTATTTGCACTCAATATAGACAACGATTCTACATCAAAACCAACTGGATTTATCATATAGGGGCACCAAGGCCTTGCATTATAATCCTTCATCCAATCCCGGACCCCAAGGACGGCCTGGTTAGGCAGGGTACGGGTAAAGTGACATATTTTGAAAGTTCTGGCAGAACGCCATCATTTAATGAAGCTAATACGAAATATATAGAATTAAATCAGCATGACGGGTCTTTGATGCATTTTGTGGTAATTTCTCGGAAACCACGTGACAAGAAGGAAATTCTAGCAAGAGTTGATAAATATCGACCAAAGCTGTGATCAGTTATTGAAAGAATGAACAGTTTACCTGATGTAACGATAGTTGGTTTCTCACTATTCAGTGGTATCGGCCCCGCACCCAACGCAGTGTTCTCCTCGGGTTTTGGTCTAAGAGGGGGCGCAGTGGGCGTGGTGCCGAAGGCACCGCGCGAGGCGCCTTCTGGCGGGGGTCTGGGGGCTCTCCCCAGCGAAATTTTGATTTTAGGTGCTCTGAGATGCGTTTTCTGAGCATCTGAGATGCATAAATGAGCGATCTAAACCATAAGTATTAGGGCGGACGAATTTTTAAGAGGGGTGGATTTTGCCGTCGGTATTTTTAAAACGGGCGGGCCGCCCTTTTTAAACTGGTGTGGAGAACACTGCCAACGTACCCCCTTTACCATAAAAATAAGTCCCACCCAATGCCGGTGTAGTAGAATGTCATGTACCCCGATATAAGATGTCCCCCCCAACAAAAGATTCTGACGGAATAAGCGGCAGCTACAATAGGCCGGACACTAACAGACAGGAACGTCTGTCACGAGATGTCCCCTGAACAAAAGAAGCGGACATCTGGTATCGGGAACATTTGATTTCATTACACCTGTGTGACAGGAATCAAAGTCCCCCTGGAATCAAAGTCCGGTCCTATTGTTCAGCGAAGGATTAGAATATATGGCTATGGAGACCATGACCATTCGGATATAACCTTACAATAGGCTATTTGTTTGGCGGACTTGCATTCCTAGGACGTTGATTCCTGTCACACCTGTATCACACACTAGATGTCACTACCAGGCAATGTTCATTAGTTGATCGAAACCAACCAATCAGAGGCCCGCTTTCAACACCATTGGGCCATCAGTCCAAAACCCACGAACATGATTGCCTCATCTGTCCATGTGTATAGAGGTTCTTCACTGACGTAGCAACGGTCCACGAAGGCCACGGCCGTTACAAATTCCATTGATTTTATAGTTTGCGTCATTCACGCAAGGTGGCGAGCGCATGCTATTTTAAGCACCAGGTTGTAAAAGTAAACATGTGCTCTATTTAGCACGCTTTATTTATGTATTGCTGGCCAGTCCTTACGCGTATTTTGATGCACTTCCTCCTCTTAGCTGGATGGTGAATTTTTTTTCATCCTATAGATGAGTTCAGACTTCGTAATTAGGTCATTGCCATGGATAATTCGCGCATGCGCAGTTTGCCGTTTTCCCTGTCCAAAACGGAAGTCAATTTTTTAATGGCTTTCAACGAAGGATTGCCGGTGGGTCGCATATTTTGCCGTTTTGTGTTGCCTTTTCGCCCAGCTTTGTGTTTACACCCCGGGTTTATACGTATGTGAGTCATCGAGATAATCACCAGGAGGTCCTGAAAATCGTTACCAACAAGAAAATCGGGTGCGATATACAGAAAACTCGCCCAGGTGTGGCCTCCGAATGGACAAAAATGGCGATGCACATGGCCGTAGATCGCGAATTCACTCCATTCTTCGCTCGACCTCTCGCACGTTTTGGTGATGTAGCGGGCAAACCAGTGCTTTTTCCTTTCCTCAACTGGTGCCTACGGTGGCTGATAAAGGCCATCATATTTTTATTTTTCGAAAGGCCATCATATTTTTATTTTTCGTAAGATCATATTTTTTTATTTTTCGTAAGTCGGGCGCCCGACTTATAACTGGGGCGCCCGACTTATATCTCGGGCGCCCGACTTAAGACAGGTCATTATTTATTTTTTTTTCATAAGTCGGGCGCCCGACTTATATCTCGGGCGCCCGACTTATAAGTCGGGCGCCCGAGTTATAAGTCGGGCGCTCGAGTTATAAGTCGGGCGCCCGAG
>NMRB01003967.1:32113-48155 GCA_002633025.1 Notospermus geniculatus | reverse complement strand
GTTTGATTTCTAAACCTCCCTTATATGACATCGTCAACCACGCGGTCCAAGTGAGCACAGTTTAACAAGTTCACATTATTTTGACAGCTGTGTCAGCTATCTATAGACAGATGTCTTAGCTAGCTACCCATTCAGATGGAGGACTGAAATACACGGCGAACCTCGTACACCCTTAATCAAAAGTAAATGCACACCTGACAAAAATGCCTGATAAACTTAAATATTTCACAAAACCTTCAGTGGATTAACGTTTGCTTTTTACGGCAGATATTTAGGGACACATTTTGAGACAAAAATTACCTTGATTTTTGATAAAATGCATTTGTGGGAGAAGTTTGAAATTTCCATAAAAAAGCGTGATTTTTTATCGGTCATTTCATCGGAACCAAACCGACGTCACTTTAAAGCCTGTTTGTTTCCCAGCAAAATGCGTTTTTCAGGTTTAAAAAATTCGGTGGTGAACAGAAGTTACAGAGCATTTTCTAAAATGAATTTCGTGCGGTTTTCCAGTCAAGTCAGGGCTATTCCTTCCGTCTCATTTAGATCTACCCATCCTGCTGAATATTGTGAGGCTCCGATTGAAAATTTGAAACTTTCTTCGTGTATAGAAACAGGAAGGCTTTAAAATGACATAGGTTTCAGTTTAAAAAAATATGCGATTGAAAATCACACTTTTTTATAGAAATTTTAAACGTTTGTCAAAAATACAACTCATGCAAGATCATGATATTTTTGGTCTCAAAATGTGTCTTGAGGCCCTAAATAATTGCCATAAAAAGCAAAGGTTGATCCACTGAAGATTTTGGGAAATATTTAAGTTTATTAGCTGTGCATTTACTTTTGATTAAGGGTGTACATTTCAACTGCGAGATAATCAAATCACTCTGATGAGTGAACTAGGAAGATCACTTTAATGGTATTTCATCTACCAGGGCGATGAAACAGACAATGTAGCCAAGAATAATACATGATTACATTAGTTTATGTTGATTCCCTGTGGGAGGACCTGTCAAATACAATTTGGATTCTCCAGAAAAGGTTGAGTCAGAGAGAAAGTGAAATGACTTTAGTCACCATGGTCACAAGAGGTGGGAGATACTAGTATTTGTTAAAATGTATCGCGGCATCCTTAAGCGGCAGGCGAGGAGAGGGGATATCGCAAGCGATTTGATCACCACCGATCTTTTCGCTGGCCACCGCGGTACCGCAGACTACTCTCCATTCCAGTTCCGATTGGCGCGAGGTTTATCAACGATAGCTCCGCAACGCCTGGGCCGATTTTGATGAAACATACGTCAATCGACTTGTCTTTCTTGGCGGTACAGCCATCATCACTGTCATTTGCCCGAAAAACGTGACGGAAAAAAGTTCTTTCACAAATCACAGTTCGTGTTTACGGCCGAAATGGCGGCCATTTTGAAATGACGCAATGCATCGCGCACGTGTAAACTGCACTGAACAGCATAGCAAAGTGAAATGGGTTTTAAGAAAGGGATGCGTTATGCAGGCCTTACGCGAAGAATGAAGAATACGCGAAAAATGAAGATAGCAGAAAGATACCGGCAAGAAAGACAAGTTAATTGATGTATGGTATGTTGAATTTGACCCAGCCGTTGCGGAGATATCGGCCGAAAACCTCGCGCCACTGGGATTTGGAATGAACTGTAGGAGATTTCGTTTTGTGTGTGCGGAGGCTTGGCGACAAAGTGATTCCTCTACCCACAAAACCAAACCAGTTTGATATTGGGCGATCATCGCAGGCAAGAAGATTCCATGCATCGCTGTCCAGCGCGCACGGAATTCGTAAAGGCCTGTACCCCAGACGCGACTTTTCTGGCGGAGAGCGACAAAACGCGGCGATTTCACAGGCCATAGAAATTTGATGCTACTTTTTCAATGGAAGAAATGTTGTTTTTGCCTTTTGCGTGTGAAAATGACAGGCCAGCGCAAAATCGCGGCGTCAAAACGCGACAGTGCGTTCAGGCCTCCAGGCGAAACAGCCTCTAAAGGCCTGTCTACACGATCACACATTTGTTCAAAACATCATCATACACTTGTATGATGATGTTCATGGACAGATATTTGATTGTGTAGGCTGTTTTCCCAACAAACTTGAACAGCAACCAACATGTATGATGATGTTCAAATTTGAGTGATGATGTTCAGGACAAAATGTATGATCGTGTGGACTGTTTTCCCAACAAACCTGAACATGTATGATGATGTTCAAATTTTTAGCTGCATGTTTCATCTTGCCAATGCAAATCATCCCAAAAAAATGTGTGATGATGTTCATGGACAAATGTATGATCGTGTGGACGGTTTTCCCAACAAACTTGAACAGCATCCAACATTATCCTTTCTCCATCATACTTCATCATACAAAGTTCATGAATGTTGGACTGTAGATCGAAATCCACAACAAACTTGAACATCATCATGCAAGTGTATGATGCTGTTTTGAACAATGTATGATGATGTTCAAAATTTTAGCTGCATTGTCACAAGACAGAAATCGACACACAAGCTTGGACATCATCATACATTTGTATCATCATAAATTTGTATGATGATGTCCATGGACAAATGTATGATCGTGTAGACCGTTTTCCCAACAAACTTAAACACAACATCCAACATGTATGACGATGTTCAAATTTTTAGCTGCATGTTTCATCTTGCCAACAAATGTTCACAACATCCCACAACATTTCAAGCCATTCACCAATCAGAAGGTTTATATATGTCATGTGGCACAACTGTATCATGTACAAAATGGCAGCCCTTAAGGCTCCAAACTCACTTCTCTTCCTGATAAATTGTTTAACCCATTTTTGCACCCTTTCCTATTCCTTTGCCTTTTCGACGATGCGTCACTGTCGCCAAAAGGGTGAATGTCGTCCTGGGTACCCCTAAAGCGTACCCAGGTCCAACCTGGGTATCCCTAAATGGCACCCAGGTACGTACTGGGTACCCTTTAGGAACCTAAAGGATACCCAGTTTGAAATTCCCGCCTGGTGAGATACCTGGAATCCAGGTTGATGGTACTTTTACCGTTCAGCTCGTCATGCTCGTCAAACTGGGTATCCTTTAGGTTCCTAAAGGGTACACAGTACGTACCTGGGTGCCATTTAGGGATACCCAGGTTGGACCTGGGTACCCTTTAGGGGTACCCAGGACGACATTCACCCTTTTGGCGTCACTGTCATTATTACTGATGCAGCAGCACCACTCGAGAGGCTATTGTGAGACCCATTTTGAAACAATAAGGAACGTTCCCTCCAATTTCTTTTCGTTTTTGTTTTCCTTTCCCCATCATAGTTCATCATACAAACGTCCATGAATGTTGGACTGTGTAGACAGAAATCCACAACAAACTTGAACATCATCATACAATGTGTGATGGTGTTTTGAACAAATGTATGATCGTGTAGACGGGCCTTTAAAGATCTCTTTGCCAGAACCAACGAGACAAACATCAGAACTGTTCTAGTCCTGATCATTGCCATCTCCACAAAGCGACCAAGTGGAATACACCAACAGCTAGAACAACTCATCGGGAGCCGGATCTGAGCGCATTGAGCGTCCATTGTGCGCTTGAGAATGGGTAGCACTCAAAACCAGGCAGACTGGTTTCAAGTGGCTTTCCAAGATCTGCGAATGAGGGACAGGAAATTGACAGCCATTACCTCTGGGGGAGCGCTCTGAAGGAGTCAGGTACGGGGACTTGTTAGGCAAGAGTGCCACCGCTTCTCTTTCATATGAAGGAGTTTTACTGCTAATAGATTCTGACATGGAGGAATGGGTGTCAATGGGGTACCTGCGCAACATTCTATCCCACCAGATGTCTCTAGTAGTTCCAGGTTAAATGCTATAAGCAAAATGTATAGAGCCAACTTGCTTTTGCTGAATACTGAGAAAACGGTCCATTAAAATCACCAACATGCAGTGGAAAAGTTCTTCATAATTCTATTTAAAATACATTCTGACTACATGTATTCTTGAATACCTCAGTTAAAGGAGGTAGGCCCTGCTCATATGAAAATTAGGCTTATAGTTTGTGAATTGGTTCACTTAATCTGTGAATTGGTTCACTTTTTCTGTCATTTCTCACATGAGTGGAGCTTTAACTGCTCATGAAAAATGTTTTAACTCCTGACCATTTTATTAATTATCCAAACAGAAAATAATCTCTCACTGCATGTTGTATGATTAATCAAATAATAAAGGAGTTAGAGGCAAAAAACTGTTTTGACAATAAATTATCCATCTTCATTCTAACCCAAGATACAGAAAAGCACAAAATTGACACACAAAATGATAATAAGCAAGAAGTCAATCTCCAGAATTCACGAATTTTCGACCCCAACCGGGGTCTTTTTCAAGTGGAACTTTTACACGTTTTACAAGTTTTACAAGTGGAACTTTTAAAAGTTCCACTTGAAAAAGACCCCGGTTGGGGTCGAAAATTCGTGAATTCTGGAGATTGACTTCTTGCTTATTACCTCTTCATTCTAACCTTGTTATTACTAGAGTGTTAGTTCCTCCGGTTCCTCATTGAGGCTGCAGGTCCCGGAATGCATTACTACAGGGAGATCCTAAAAAACGTTTGTTGGACAAAAACGAGGGAGAATCAGACACAACGTGGTCTTTAGGGCTAGGCCTTGCTGTCCATATTTGGGGGTGTTTTTATCACGTGCATTGCATGCACGTGAAACTTATGGCGAATTTCTGACTGGAACAAAATGGGGTGTTTAGGGGTGTTCTTGCTACATATCATCGTTAAAGGGCCTGTCACACAAAGTAGTTCTCAAAACGTCCTACCCCGTCCTAAAAAATCGTAAAACGGGCTAGAACGTGCAACCCTTGGCCAAATAATGCATCGATGTTCTGGAGCACCCTTCCCTTCCATGAAGTTCGTAAAAAGACTGTAAAAAAGTTCCCACTACGTCCACTTCGTTCGCACACAGTTTGAGCCCGTTTAAGAACGTATCGAGAACTTACTCATCGTGATTGGGGCATAAGGGCAAGCTGACGTTGTGAATTTTTGGAACGTGGTCAGACGTTGCAAATAAAACATGTCAAAATACCATAAAACTACGAGTGAAGGCACCTGCGACCAAAGTGTGCTGCTGGCCTAACAGGGAGAGTTAATATGGGCTGATATTCGGTACCGTTATTTCAAAGGTGCCAGCCCTGTGCCCAACAAGGAGGTCCTATCTACTCGAGTAAGGGTTAACGTAGACTATACTTCGGAGATGTTCCAAGCAGGTAGCAGCTCTTGACAAAGCCAAATCATCACCAGCTGCAGACTCAGCAACATACTGCTTATCCAGAAAGCTTTGTTCTTCGTCGTATTGTTATGATAATCCTTGGTGATGAGAGAGGCGGAAGGTCACGGAAGGTTTAAGACGCGCAAATACACCGTACGTCTTAAGAGGAGACCAGAAGAGACGAGGGCATTACTTATGGTAGAGATGCTCGATGTTGAGAGTTTCAAGAGCGTCGTTGGTTTAGTGAATCTTTCATTCCCTTGTACATTGCACGATTTAGGTCAAAGTACATGTAAAAAAGACGTATAATAAGGCACGAAAATATGACACAAGAGAGTACCCTTCCACAGCAGGGCTTTGGTCTCGTTCCTCTTCATACACTCCACACAAAGCCCTGCTGAAATTGGACCTCCCAGGCAAGCAGAGGCGGTCAGAAAACCATTGCCCAATCAGAATGCAGCATTTTCAGGGTGTCAATATTAAATAATTATGACTCATAATAACAATCAAAAACAATAAGAATCTTTCCAATACACAGGAAGAACCTCTGTGATAAAATTCAGTCAATTTTGGAAAGATGTAAGTGATTTGTAAAGGATAAAACTTTAAAATCAAACTGGGTAAAACCACGAAATTTGTACTTCTCCAATCATCCTTAAAATACAGGGAGTGCAACTGGAGTATGGAACAGCCACATNTGTACGCATAAATCTATAGTTTTAAGTAATTCATATATACAATGATGAATTTTCAAAAAATATGCGTATATCGTGTAATTCTAGACACCATCACCTGGGCACTATACCGGCGGACGAATGGGTTAGTAAATCGCCGGAACTGAGGACCCACTTCCGTTTCAAGATGGCGCGTATTGTTATACAGCCGAGCCGGACTCCCGACAAATCCCGAAGTACCCGAAGGAGGCCGGGCGAGGCCGAGCCGAATGCAGTGGAGTGGTGCCTGGTATGTCCTCCTGACAGAGGAGTTCACAAAGGGAGGCTCCGCTGTACGTGTATCCAGTGACTGATGCAAAATTATGTTTTTGTTGGCTGACGTGAATCCATGCTTGATGACGGACGAATTGCTTTTGTATGCATGCACGAACGACGGTTGTGATTGTGAGAACGAAATCCAGTCTCCATCGTTCCTGCGACTTGTAAAAGGACGACATTCTTAACGTCTAAGTTAAGAAAGCACCATGAATTCATATCTCAGTGAGTCATGGGCATCTGTCATGTTCAATGACATATATCAATTCGAGGACAATCCAGAGCATGTTGCATCATCTAGGATACATCGGAAAAAGTGCATCAATTATTTCTCAAGACATCGTGCCGCCTGAGTCACGTGACAGAAAGCGTGGATTGATAACTTCTGCTTCGCGGATAACTCTTTCTGATTCTTAAAAATTAGTCGAGGCAATCAAAAACGGCACAAAGAATAATTTCGCGGCCCGCGAAATTCACAATTTAAAAATTAGAACTTTCTATATTTTAGTGAATTAGATAAATAGATAGCCCTAATTCTGCAGCTAGTTGATCACGTGCTTTATGGTATCCAAATCCACGTAGTCGTGCAATAATACCTTTTTATGGAATATCTGCCATATAGTTAGTACTAATATATCCAATATGTCGGCGATCAATTGTGTGCCAAGACACTTTGGTTGGCACGCCCAATTCGCTGGGTCAAAATTGACACACCATAGGCTACATCAATCGATTTGTCTTTTTTGTCCGTATCTTTCTGCTGTCTTCATTTTTTGCGTTAAGGCCGACATAAAGGACCCCCTCTCAGAATCCATTTCATTTTGTCACGATGTTCAGTGCAGTTTTCACATACGCGATGCATTGCGCATTTCAAAATGGCCATCATTTCGGCCGTAAACGTGAACTGCGATTTATGAAAGAACTTCTTCCTGTCGCTTTTTTGGAAAACGAAAAGATGATGCCTGTAGAGGCCATCTTGTCCAAACAAGGCTATCGACTCCGTCTTTAGCCTTGTCCGAATCGTGTCATCTTTTCCGTTAATGCATAAATTATTAATGAACCTAACCCCTACTTGACCCCGCCTCCGAGCCAATCAGAACTTGTGAAACAAATCACCGTTGGACACTTTCTTTGCTCTTCACGCTCGAATTTGTAACACGGATTTTGATTGGCGCGTCGATTTTCCTTCGCGCCCCGATGATTGGCTGAGGCTGTCACCACCTCAGAAACGGGAAATGTGGTGGATTCGAACCAGGCTAGATGACCTTCAGGACAGATAGACTGGTGAGAACCAGATGGTAGAGGCAAAAAGACAAATCGATTTAGATGTGTCGTATGCCGATTTTGACCCAGTCGCTGCGGAGAAATCTGCCGAAATCCCGACGTCCTAATCTGTAATGGAGACAGATCAAAACACGTGACTCAACAGTCTTTGACAAATTGATATCAAACGTCTCCATTAATAATCCACTATGACAACGTCATTGCACGTAGGATCTTAAGATTACGTAATCATTTGAACTTAATGCCGCACGAAACAATTAATCACGTGATTCAACACCCACCAATGACTGACTCCGTAATATTAACTGCGATTTGATGTCTTTTGACGCGATACTGTTGCATCATTTTTGCTGTGACCAGAACTCGGTCATTCGTTCACTGGGTCACTAAATCCTTTTTTCTTCAAAAAGCGTCATCGGCTTAAATCACCGACGAGCGCATTAATTTTATCATATGACTCACAGCAGATTAATTTCAATAGTCTTCGCTTTGATAAGGCCCAGTAAAAATAATAATTAGATTAGCGTCCTTTTTTCTCAGATGAGTGGAGAGGGGGAGGTTTTTATTTTTTATTTTTACTAGTTTGAGGCTGAAAAGACATGTCAAAATCAAATAAAACATGTTCAGAGATTGCCAAAATTTTGGGGAGGTATAGGAAATGCATTGTAATATCTTTTTGCACTTTTGGGGGGCAGGAGGGGACGCTAATCTAATATATATTTTTACTTGGCCTAATGTATCTCTTGAGTCGGGTCGGCAGCGAATTTAAGGCAGTTGTGACAGGAATCAAAGTCCCCCTGGAATCAAAGTCTGGTTTAATTGTTCAGTGAGGGATTCGGATATATGGGTAGAGAGACCATGACCATTCGAATATAACCTTACAAAAGCGGGCTATTGTTTGGCGGACTTGCATTCCTAGGACGTTGATTCCTGTCACACCTGTGTAATAGAGTCTAATGCCCCCCCCCCCCATATGTCATGTCCCCAGCAATATATTTACGGATTATGCGGCACCATTGAATAGAACTCTAGAGAGACCAAGACCTTTAATCCTGTGACAAACAATACAGGGGGGAATTTCAATTTCAATTTAGTAATCAATTTACATAGGGCAAGTTTTAACAAAATAAAATATAAAATATCACGATGAAACAAGATAACAGATTCTATCAAGTAAATCGAAGAATTGCAGTTTAAGTTAAAGTTTGGGTTTATAGTCTGATATCAACAACGGTAGAGGTTCTCATCCGACTTTACACTTCAACCCCAGTCTGTCCTGAAACCTTTCAGTAGAACTCAGATGAGCTGCTGAGCTACAATCTGAGCATTTCCGACCGGTACCCATTTATACACCTGGGTGGAGAGAGGCCAGTGAGGCATAAAGAGACCTGCCCAAAGTCTCACGCCAGCAGCGGGACTCGAACCCGGGATCCTCTGACCGCTAGTCGGAGGCCCGAACCACTACACCACCGTGGCTCCAAAGTTGTCCGGCGTAGGATCATATAGTTGAGTAGGCCTACACACCGTACAGTATGACATTCAACAGATTTCGGACTTGCCGTGTTTCATGGTAAATCTCTTTATCTGATTGGTCGTGTGCCTGTCGGATACGCCGACGTCGCGAAAATTCGTCCCTGAAGGGAACGTGACGATTGAGCACCATGCCAACAGCTTACCAGCAACACAAATTGGCATCTGGCATCTTCAGGCTCTTATGAGCGTGCCACTAATTAATAAAGATTGTCTGACAGGATTAATTGAGTGTAAGTAACCGTCTGCATTGGTGAAGCGCTTGTCTGTATCTGTCGACAACCATGACTCATCTGTGGGTTCACATGAACGGGGAGTACGTTCGCATTTGTCGGGGCGAGTGAGTGCAGTCTTGCCTTGGCGATGTGGGGACGTGCGGTGCTGGATTCAACGGATGATTTTTCTTCAATGCGGGCTAAAGCTGTTTTTCCACGAGGCGTTTGCGGACGCGGTTTCGGTGGCGGGAGCGGGTGCGAGTGAAACAGCTAAAGGGAAATACGTTGAATCGATTTTTTTTCCACCCGCGCCCACCTCCTTTTCCGCGCCCGCAAACACCTCGTGGAAACACGGTCTAAAACCCCGCTGGACACGGGCCTGTCACAATCGTATATGTAACCAGGCCGCTACTAAAGGTATACCTACCAACTATTTGTAGCCGACAAACAATAAGGGGGGTATCAGGAAGACAGCTGCATTAGATTCTATCACACCGGTGTGATAGAATCTAATGCCCGCTGTACACGATCTATTTTTTTGAAATTCATTCGGGCCTAGGGTTTCAATGAATAAAGACGCATGTAGGCATTTATTGAGCATATTCCGAAAATTGGATGAAAAATTTGCCCCGTCTCCCTGATGTCCTCATGCACAGGATTAAGGGCCTTGGTCTCTCTGAGTCCAACGCAATGGTGCCGCTTAATCTACAAATGTATTGTTGGGGACATCACATATCGGGGGACATTAGATGCTATTACACCAGTCTGAGTGTAACATCCATCAGAGTTTCTGTGTGTGAATGTGCCCTCATCATACAGTCATATTGAACAGTCATGGTGTCTCTAGCTGTCTATTAGCGAGGTTTCGCATATCTGACGAAACACGAAGTACGAAATACAAAATTCAACTTCATTTCCAGGACGTAATGTATTTCTGGAGATGATTACTACCACAAATGTCCCTGCTGCCAGTGCATCATTTAGCATATCATAAGGCCGAGAGAGTTATGGTGCATCTTGAATTTTTAAATTTCCACTTCGTATCAATGAAGTGGAAACGAAAGATCAATTTCAAATTTGATATACACCGCAACACTATCGGTCTAACCCCATACGCAAAAAGACGCGTTTACAGAGGCGATATTTATGGTACCAACCATCGCCTGAAATTACCTCATGGAAATGAAGTCCAATTTTGTATTTCGTACTTCGTGTTTCGTCAGATTTGCGACACCTCACTATTGTCAGTGTAAAAAGGCCTAGAGACAGCGGCCCGTATTCTAGAAGCCTCCTTAACTCAGTGGTCCACTTTATGCGTTTGTATTCTGCCCTGCAAACAATGGCTGATATTCATAAAAGCAAGCAGATGATTTTACTTCAAGTTTTGCAGTACATTTACATTGGACCTCGCTGTGCAAATCCTAAGTAGAAGCATTTGCTAAGTTTTATGANCGAAAATTCGTCCCTGAAGGGAAAGTGACGATTGAGCACCATGCCAACAGCTTACCAGCAACACAAATTGGCATCTGGCATCTTCAGGCTCTTATGAGCGTGCCACTAATTAATAAAGATTGTCTGGCAGGATTAATTGGTTGTAAGTAACCGTCTGCATTGGTGAAGCGCTTGTCTGTATCTGTCGACAACCATGACTCATCTGTGGGTTCACATGAACGGGGAGTACGTTCGCATTTGTCGGGGCGAGTGAGTGCAGTCTTGCCTTGGCGATGTGGGGACATGCGGTGCAGGATTCAACGCCAATGAACGCTAAAACCCCGCTGGCCACGGGCCTGTCACAATCGTATTTGTAACCAGGCCGCTACTAAATGTAGTATTTGTAACCTTCCAACTATTTGTAGCCGACAAACAATACAGGGGGATATCAGAAAGACGGGGCATTAGATTCTATCACACCGGTGTGATAGAATCTAATGCCACCGTCTTTCTGATGTCCTCATGCATTGTTTGTCACAGGATTAAGGGTCTTGGTCTCTCTAAACTCCAACGCAATGGTGCCGCTTAATCTGTAAATGTATTGTTGGGGGACATCACATATCGGGGGACATTAGATGCTATTACACAAGTGTAATATCCATCAGCGTTTTTGTGTTAATGTACAGCCATATTGAACAGTCATGGTGTCTCTAGCTATCTATTAGCGAGGTTTCGCAAATCTGACGAAACACGAAGTACGAAATTCAAAATTCAACTTCATTTCCAGGACGTAATGTATTCTGGAGATGGTTACTACCACAAATGTCCCTGCTGCCAGTGCATCATTTAGCATATCATGTAAGGCCGAGAGAGTTATGGTGCATCTTGAATTTTTAAATTTCCACTTCGTATTTACGAAGTGGAAACAAAAGATAAGTTTCAAAGCTTAATATACAACGTAACTCTATCGGTCTAAGGACATACGCTAAAAGACGCTCTTGCAGTAGGCGATATTTATGGTACCAACCATCTCCTGAAATTACCTCATGAAGTCCAATTTCGTATTTCGTACTTCGTGTTTCGTCAGATTTGCGAAACCTCACTTTTGTCAGTGTAAAAAGGCCTAGAGACTGCGGCCCGTATTCTAGACGCCTCCTTAACTCAGTGGTCCACTTTATGCGTTTGTATTCTGCCCTGCAAACAATGGCTGATATTCATAAAAGCAAGCAGATGATTTTACTTCAAGTTTTGCAGTACATTTACATTGGACCTCGCTGTGCAAATCCTAAGTAGAAGCATTTGCTAAGTTTTATGAATACCAGCCAATAGCTACATGTAAAGGTAAACCTCAGAGTTCAGGAAGCTTCTAGAATACGGCCCTGCATCTCCCAAACCCTCAGTCGCAACCAAAATCCCACAACCAAACGCCATCTCCAGTAATACAACACTTCTTTCCTTACATTTTTCACAACTCCTGCCAATCTATTCTCAGCGAAATTACTTTCCTCGTTCTCGGGAACTCTCATCTCTGAATGAATAACCGCTTTCACCCGGATGGTTGCACAATAGTAGCCTTGGCTGTATGCAGTTCATTTGCAATTCTGATTACCCCCGAGGGTAATTTTCCAAATGGAGTGCTAATCCAAGATAATAAAAACAAAGAATTGTATTGTTTCTGCGATGTTGGTGACGGATCAAAGGCTGACGCGAGTTTAAAATACCAGATAAACTCTCGTACCCAATGTCAATGGTGAATACATTCGTGCTTTATCACACACAATGTCCAGGTGTAATAGATTCTAAAGGCCTCCATACACTGAATGACAAACGTCGAAATTAGTCACTACAGTTGTCCGTTCCAAAATACTTTTTGTGGAAATGTTCCACAAATGTTAACATCTTCTGATACTTTTGTGGAGTATTTCAACATGTCGCCAGATCAAGTGTTGTCGAACTGACCATAGCAGCGACTAATTTCGACTTTTGTCATTCAGTGTATGGAGGCCTTTAAGCCCTATTTACACGAGCCGATTTTGTCGTACGATTGTGTCGGCCGACAGAAACGTACGACAAAAACGCACCGTGTATATTAGACTTCCGAGACGATTTTTTTGTCGGTGCGAAATCGTGTGCAGAAGTCGGGTGTTCTACTTTCACCCAAATTGGCTGCTTCTCCACATGGTTGTCTACCTAATGACACACGAGGTCCTAAGGGACGCATGAATAAATCGTCCCGTGCAAACAGATTAGTCGATCCCGAAAAATCGGTACGACAAATCAGATGCGACTCTGTCGTACGACAAAATCGGCTCGTGTAAATAGGGCTTACTGCCCCCTTCTTCCTGATATCCCCCTAGAACCCCTCCAGATTTGATCTCCAGATTCAATAAATAGTACATACAGGTGTATCTACATGTACAGACTTTAAACTTCAGCTTGTTTCAATGCATTTCGAATGAATAGTTTGTGACGTCAATAACGTTAGCGTCAGCATTTACCTCGTCTGATCTTAACCTCACTATTGATTCGAACAAGATGCGCACGTTGTTCATTCAGAAAAGTATAGGGCCTACACGTATACTATGATACGTGCTATTCTATGGGGACCCTAGCCCACTGCCTCAACAGGTGTCACTAGTGGTTAAAACTATTGTAATGAAACTGACATCCCGGTCCTTTTATCAATTTCCCACACAAAAGGCGTCCATTGTACAGGACCGGTGTGACAGGGATCAAAGTCCGCCTGCAATCAAAGTCCAGCCTTATTGTTCAGCGTGGGTTTAGAATATATGGCTAGAGAGACCATGACCATTCGAATATAACCTTACAATGGCGGGCTATTGTTTGGGGGACTTGCATTCCTAGGACGTTGATTCCTGTCACACCTGGTTTTGGTGTGCTGCCCTCTATCGTAGCTAGGATCCCCATTGAATAAGTCACGGTGTCAATAACGTTAGCGTTGGCATTTACCTTATCTTATCTTAACCTCACTAGTGACTCGAACAAGATCTCCACATTGTTCATTTAGAAAAACATATACTATACGTGCTATACTATTGAATAAGTCAGGGGGTAAACAAACATTGTGTATATAATCATGTTCTACTGTTACTGAAGTGAAAGAACCAATGTCATTCAATATCAACCATTCAGTAGATTCGCTTGCGAGCCATTCATGATCGGAATTTCTGGTAATTTACTGAGTATGTGCATAGGTATATCATTTACATCTTTTCTGTTTTGTAAGAATGGACAAGATAATGATCGACTTGTTAGGGCAAGCAAAAAAATCTTTAGTTTATCGTCCCACGCCCGCGCCAATTTTCAGCGCCGTGCAAATTTTTTAAATATTTTTTATTTGTTTGAATTTCGCGCCGCGCCGCGTATCACAGCGCCGCCAAGCGGTAGATCTGTAAAAAACAGTTTCCAAAGCGTGCTCTTCATGCATTCTTTTTTTATTTATTATTATTATTATTATTACATACTACACTTATAAAGCGCCCTATTCCTAGTGGCTCAAAGGCGCTGTACACACTTTGACTTGCATATCATGGTAGTGGACTTCCAACATTTTCCACAGTGATTGAGTATAAAGTCAAGACAAAATCCAGTCTTAGAGGGTCGGGGTGGTGACATAACATGATCAGGAGGAGCCGATTTTGTAATTTCTTCGCACCAAAATGAAATAAAAAATTTAAAAAATAAAATAAATAAAAATCAAAAGTGCCCCCTTGCCTATTTTCAAGAACCACTCGGACGATAAACTAATTTTTTGCTTGCCCTTAGAAGGTGTCAGATTTTTCGGTCTCTCAGCTGCATTGCAGTACTATTGTGTTGGTTGCATCTATACGATAATGAAAAAGCTTAAGTAAATTTGGTATAGAATGCGGAATGTTTTGGTTCCACTATAAGTATGCCCAGAGAGTAGCTAGACCCAAAAATGCTTGTACAGACAATGTATGTGAAAATCTGGGTGAAACAGTCTTCTGTGCGCCTGACCGAGCATGACCCCCGGAATCAAAATATGGTTTACTTAAGAAATATGGTTTGTTTGTTAATGATTCGAGTAAATTGAATCGTGACCCGACCAGCCTTGCCTCGTTGGGGGAGCGAGAAATATGTCATCAAGTAGCAATCGAAAGGTAATCAAATTGATGCTGAAAATTCTGTAGTCGTAGATCAGCAACCCTAATGAAGGCTGGCAGAAGCCGTCAGATTACTGTATGTTCCTAATGATCAATGTGTGTAATATTATTTAAAAATGTGTTATCCAGAGTGGCAAAAAAACCGCAAATAGATGGAGAATCTTCCTAGAAGAAGGAACTGAAATAATAACAGGTTTGTAAGGTGAAAGACATTGCTTCCTACCAGACTCGAACCCACGGACCCTCGCATAAAGCTGCCCATACACGATCAATATTATTGCACAATATGAGGGTCACAATGGGCAATATTATTGTCAATCTTTCTTCTAATTATAATGCTAGAAGCACACGACCACCCATTTGGGCCCCATATTGTGCAATAATATTGCGCCGTGTATGGGCAGCTTTAGGCACCAATCGCCAACACTCAGGGGCAGCACGCCTTTAACCACTAGGCCAACACTCAGGGGCAGCACGCCTTAACCACTAGGCCAAATCCCCATCTCCTTCCCCTAGATGAAGGAACCCACAAAAAATGGGGGCGGGGCGTGAGGGCATACGCCCCACCGCGTCCATTTTTGGCAGAGCAATGATTAGCAAGAAAATTTCGGGGGGGGGGGGCAGATCCCCGTTTGGGCTTCACGCTTTTGGTGCTCGTCGTCTCCGTCGAGCTACGCCCCCCCCCCCTTTGTCAATCCTGGATCCGACTCTGGTTCATCTACACGATCTGCATGCCAACCCGGTGATGCTAAACGCATTTAAACATGCACCGTTCTGTACGATGACATTCCAAGAGACCGCAGAGACTGATATTCAGACTCGAAACACCATCATACACTGCAGGATTATCGACGAATCCCCGGTGGCTTTCGAACTGATTTCATCTGATTCTTTGAGATCTTTCAATCAATGATCTGTGATTCCGGATTCACTGTTTCAATTACCACTTTACCTAGCACTAGATAGAAAGACCTCCGTCAGCTGTGCAGACCAGCTTCAGGGGCGACTTTAGACTGGTACCAGGTGTGACAGGAATCAGCGTCCTAGGAATGCAAGTCCGCCAAACAATAACCCGCTATTGTAAGGTTATATTCGGATGGCATGGTCTCTCTAGCCACATGTTCTAATCCCTCCCTGAACAATAAGACCGGTCTTTGATTCCAGGGCGGTGGGGG
>NMRB01003967.1:19979-31995 GCA_002633025.1 Notospermus geniculatus | reverse complement strand
CTTGGATTCCTTTCACACCTGTCATAACTTTCACATATGTTAGGACCGGGCGTGCCCATCGCGTTCGTGGTAAATATAGGAATTATGTTGATACCTTTTCTATTTTCAACCCCTTCGTGATTGGTGGATTTCCTTGGTCAACGCAGGCCACCTTCTGTCTGCATTCCGGTAGGCCTACGTCAGCCGTATTGAGAACTGAATACATTTACATAATTTAGATAAAATTTCCAAGTGACGTCACCACCGTGGCTCCGTGCTTATTAGGGAATATACTCCATTAAAAAAATGCACTTTCACACGACTGCCATGGTTTCACTCTCCTTGATTCCAATTAGCACGCGGTCAACAGATTCATTGTGTTTCACAGGTCGGCGCTAGGCGGCGGTATGCAAGCACCAACCTGTGTCCGCACGAGCCGCATCACGCCGAATTCGGCGTGTTTCTAAATACGCAGGCCGAATCATAACCAGAAATGGGTGATCACGTGATCTACTGCGCCACGAAAGTAAACCCCAGGAAAATAGCGATATGAGGCTTATTTCTTGCAGACTTTGCCAATAATTGACGGATTTGTCATTTCTGATGAGAAATTGTCACATGACATTGTTGAGAAGAAAAGGATGCTATTTGGGATTTCACCTCGGCAGCTAACTGTCACTGTGCTGTAACGTAGTGTAAACGTATGTGACGACGCACCAACCAGCTGCCAGTGGCTAACATGACATGTACAGCATATCTCACACAAAATAGGCCTATGTATGTCATAATCATGACGAATAATGTGATGCCCACACACGGAGACATCCTAGGTAGGCCTATTTGACGAGATTCTGCAATTTATAAACCCGAAGCGAGGAATTCCCGCCATCTTGAAAATGCAACAAGTAGTCCCAAAATTTCCCATGACGCGTTGCGCGCGCGGTGACAGGTTAGTGCGAGGTAGGAGCGCTACCTGTCGTGACAATGACCACAGATTTAGTCTGGACGCAGAACAAAAAAGTGTCGAATTTTGGATAACAGCAATTTTTTTTGCATTTTTTATATCTCCAAATGACAGAGATTGAGAATCCGCCGGCTGCCACTCTGGCACCCTTGAGCGTTTTGAGGAAATCCCGTTTGAATTTTTGGAACTGACTTTATCATTGGACGTCAGCTGACGCAACGACTGAGCTTTGTACAGGAGAATGTGACCCGATGTACAGCTAACTTTTGAACGGTGGGATTTACACCCCATAAATGTATTACCGACAGATAGAAACATGATGCCTCAAAAGCAGACAAGCATGTTCTTAATTGTTTTTGTTAGTTATGTAATAAGAAATGACGTTTTTTATGTTAATTAACACAAAATGGGTCAAAATACTAATTTAATCCTGTCTATGGATCAAACGCACTGAAATACAGAAATTTGTAATTTTGAAATGGTGAATTTTGCGGACGCGAAATGTTTTGTTCGTGCCATATTTTACACCCGAATATAGGCCCTACAATGAAGTATCAGGGNGGGGGGGAGGACCGACCTTCAGAGGTCAGCCTGTGTAATTGTTTCAATGAAAATAGCAGTCAACCATGCACAGATTTAATCCTGTCTATGAATCAAATGCACTGAAATACAGAAATTTGTAATTTTGAAAAAGTTCGCGCCCGCAAAATTTTGCGGGCGCAAATTTTTTTCTTCGTGCCATATTTTACTGACGTGACCAGTTCCCTTTAATAATCTACAACAGAAACGTTCGTTCAACAGACGAGAAGAGTTTGAATAAAAATGTCGAGTCATATTGACATGAATAGATCCGGCAGACAGACGTTGCTTCAGGGAAGTTTCCAAGGCGGAGACTGTTGCCATATCTTAATAAAGGCAAATGGTATAGAAAAAATCGTGGAAGCAAATTCCCTGTGTCTGACTGTTTGCTTTTCATGGCAAAGTAAGACGGTTTTGTGTACCGTTAATAGAGAAAAACTCGCCCCGAGAACATTCAGATATCTGTCCTACGGCAAAGGTTGAAAGATAAATTTACACGGATGAAAATCCGGTCCTATCCGGTATGACCAGTGGCAATGTGTAGAAAAAGACAAGGAGACTGGAGACACGAGACGCCCTTGAAAATCGATTCTTTGCACTAAATTACCCTATACGTGTTATGCTGATGTCAGGTCACACCTACCTACACTGTTAGAAAAAAACAGAGGATTTTACAGAAAATTCCTGCAACAGAGTTTCAGGACGTGATCTGTAAAATTACAGACTCAAATAATTGTTAACAGAGACTTGACTGGAGGCTGACCAAATTATATTTTAATACGTTCTCAGAAAGCATCATTCTGGACAGTCCAATTGAGTCCAACTAATACAGAAACACATAAATCACACCATATGTCAATTTACAGAAGTTCCTGAAACAATGCTGCAGGCAATTTCTGTAAAAATATTGCAGAAATTTCTAACAGTGTACGATTGCCTGCGCTACGATGGAACTGACTGCATCAACTGATCAGAAGAAACCATGGTCACATCACAAACAGGTGAAGTGTGGTCAGCAATGCCGAGCATCACCAACAGGAGAAACTGGATCCCGGTAATATCAAACTCTCCGGGGTCTCCGGTTTCTTCCTGTATTAAAGTTAAAGTTTGGATTTATAGTCTGATATCAACTACGGTAATGGTTCTCATCCGACTTTACACTTTAACCCGTCTGTCCTGAAACCTTTCAGTAGAACTCAGATGAGCTGCTCATTCAGCGCTACAATCCGAGCATTTCCGACCGGTACCCATTTATACACCCGGGTAGAGAGAGGCCAGTGAGGCAAAGAGACTTGCCCAAAGTCTCACGCCCAGTGGGATTCGAATCCGGGGCCCTCTGACCGCTAGTCGGAGGCCCCAACCACTACACCACTATGGTTTGATGAGTAGCTATTAATGTCATTGGTTGGCGATCGCACTGTGTGTCTCCTGAAATGATACTTTTACCAGTTAGCCTATCAAGGAAAGAAAGTAGTGTCTAATGGCCAAAACTCGCAGTTTGATAACTCCCCGAAGTCGATAACATAAAAATCGTCTGCCGCAGACGAGAATACGGAAACTTGAGCATGCCAATCAGCCAATATATACGGTTAGATGCCGACCAAATTAGTCTAATTATCTCCCAAGATGGTGGTTGCTGCTTGTCTTCGGATGCTGCGGGAGCGCCGTATCAGTCCAATTATAGAAAGATGAATAGTCTGCCGGGTATCAATGTCTGAAGACGATACGCGAAACCAGAATCAGTTTTCACTGGTTTCTGTTCCGATCAACGTCCCAGTTTTTTTATCACGTCAGATTTTACGTCCGACTTCCAACCAATTCTAGAACGGTTTTCTTTCCATAATTCATCAATTTATTGGTCCCTAAAGTTCTCTACGAATCTAATTTACCAGAAAGCCCAATATTCCATATGCAGCACGGCGCGATACCTGCCTGTTTCGGCATGACCTACATGTGGGCCTACATGTAGTGTGCACATAGCCTATCTGTAAAGGCAGGTGTGACAGGGATCTAAGTCCACCTGGCATGCCTGGAATCAAAGTCCATTCTTATTGTTCAGCGAGGGATTAGTGTAAACCCCCCTTATAGCGCGCAGCGCCGGCGGCGAAAGCCGCCGCCGCGAAGCGCTTTTAGCACAACACGCACGCGCGAGAGAAAGCTACCCAGAATTCATTGCAAATCTGTACCAAGAGTTTTGCTCGAGTGAAGCAAATATGGCGCCCAAAACGCGCTATAACCATAAATGCTGTAACGTTCTCACAGTGAGGGAGACATTCCAGACCCGATATAACGAATTCACCGTTGTTACTCAACTTATCCTTTCTCCGTTTGTGCCTCTTATTTTCAATAAAGTGCCCATCATATTTCTAAAATACTCTCAATACACTTTCGACTGTTTTAATGAACGGATTTAATCGAAAAGTGATGATTTAAAAGCGCGAGTCGTTCCACCATTTGCACTGCGGCGTTGCTAAGCGTGACGTCAGAATCTTTCCAGGTCTCACTGCACAGTTTTGGTGGAATCTTTCCACGTCTCACTACACAGTTTTGGTGGGAGCACATGGCACTGGCGTTACTGGTACTGCGTCCCGTGACTTTACCAGGACTAATTATCAGGCCAGGGGTCTGGAGGTTTCCCCCAGAAAGGGGGTTCGGGGGGTCTCCCCCCGACACAGACGCGCTGCGCGCTCACATGTCTATTGACATTTTCATATTAGACAAAAATATAATTGCTTGTGAAGGTAATACAGGCGGCAGTCTTGACTTCTTCATTTCTTCATCTCAGGTAGAATCGTCTTGGTTGACGAATTCAACACCCCACAGTGTCATTCATAAATACATTCCTGCTTTATTTACAGCGCAAGGTGTGCACGACAAGTGTTCACTTTTACAACAAACTCACCAGAAATCATGCACACCGTAGTACACTTCCCATAGAAAATGCACGCCATTACCTGCAGGGAACACGTCAATGTAGCAAGGAGCAGACGCCAGAGCGTTTCACCTTAACTTGACAACGAAGTTGCGCACATCACGTCGTAATTTCTTGATGCAACGCAGTAAAGATTTTCCCAACTTCTGTGAAGGTTTGTTATACTTTCTCATCAATGGGCAGCCGTGGTTTTGAAATGGCTTGCAGAGCCATTAACCAAACACCACGGGGACTAAGCAAATGAAAATTACAGACATTTTCAAATAATAGGATTCTCTCCAGGTGTGTTTTCGCGGCAAGTGTTATTTGTGAGCATCACCTTGGGAAAATGTTCGGGGTTTGCACAGACGAAAGGCGTGCATTGTCGAGAAGACGTTCCTCGTAAAAAGGCCATATTCTTAAAAAATCAGGAGAAAAATAACCGAACACTGTTGTCGTATAGGATTCTTCGTTTTTTTCGTTGTTTTCCTAACAAATGCCTTCCTTAATATGACGAAGTTATGTGCCGTGTGGTAATTGTTTTATTCTCATCATGACTATAGACCAGCTCCAGCTGTTCCCTCCAGGTGGCAGTGGGGAGGGACCAGCCCCAGACGAAGTATTTTCGGAATGACATCAGGGTACCCGCGACCTGATCCTGGATATGCATACCCAGATGTAATTCACACACAGAGCTATCCGTTAAGTCGGAGCATCGATTCAGCTCCTATATATGTCGCAGGAATTAAGGGTGATAAAAATACAGGAAATTATTAAAATGTAAATAATATGTGTCATAAGGCTCGATAAGATTAATTTGAGACATTGTTTCAGTTTTTTATTGCGGTACGTTAAGAAATACTTATGGCGCGTTTGAATCAACGCCTGTGTTGAGCGCCACCTGTGGTGACTTGTTGGAACCGTTAGTGTAACAAGAATGAATACGTCTGGGGCCAGACTCTGATCCAAGCGTAGGAAGCGGAGCGAGATCAGAGGCTGGCGGTGCGAGACTATCGTGACTACGGAACTTCCTTCGAGTAGACTATCAAAACCCCTCAGCAAAGAATTCGCGTTACCTTAAACTTCACTGCTAAATTTCTGCGTTGCGACTTACTTTGCAACCTGCTACCTGCGATTGAATACTATCGCAAGGAAATCCAGTGACCGACTGCCGACTGAAATTGACCATATCTTTGCCACTGGTGGAAATCACGTCTAGCGAGTCCACTTCGGCGAGAGTGCCCAGTTGCAACGCAACCCAGTTGCAAAGCAAAGTGTGAAATCCCATATCATTATGTATGGCCCGGGCTGGATTCCAACCCGGGATCTGCCGCTTGGTGAGCGGACGTGATAACCACTCGGTTATCAGGGCTCCTTAGGGCCCCTTCATCGGCAGGAGTGCTGGGCTCGGGATTGGGGAAGTAGGCCTATGCCTGTGTGTTTTTTACCGCCCTGTACAGTCAACTCTGTGCATTACAAAGGCGCCGCTCCACATGACAGTTTTCTATCGAAAGTTTGCTGTCAGACAGTCAATTATTGCTCTCAGACAGCAACAATTGCTGTCATACAGTACTGTATGCCAGCATCTATTCACGTTCTGCCCTCTAATCACATTATAAGCGAGATAACTTGACCCGAAATTCATTCACAAAGAAAACACGTCTATATTTTCCTCCCTAATGTCCTCTCTTTTCACCAGTAGAATAGGCGTGTCGCATAACACGGCGCACTACAATTACTACATTGTGTTACAAACTGTCAGAATCATAAAATTATAGTTAAACCTATCCTTTCCCCTCTGCAATAAAATTTAAAAGAAGATCCTCATTCACAATAATTAGTGAATCACAGGAAATAATCTCGCCTAATTAGTGAATATCACAGACTATCTTCCGGAGCCGTGAGTTAGGGTCTGACTGTTTTATTATCGTGTGTGTTTAAGTGACCCCCAGTGGTTGTTCGAGCGACACACACGAATCAACAAGCGACATGACGTCCTATTTCCTGATGATATTTCCATTAAACCCGGCACCTCCCCCGCTGTCGCCAAAAGTATGAATGAAGGATCTTACACTCAATTAGATTTGCAATCTTCGCGGTAATCGCGTCCCCATTGTTGCTAGACGTATGTTCTAATGTATATTTTATCGACAGTGTGGCACCTGGGACGAGTGTGACTTTTGCAATTGAATTTGTGTGATATAGCGAACACACGGTAATAAAGCACGTGGGAATCCAAATATTAAATAAGCAGTAGGTTATGGATATGTCTAAAGCTACACCACTGAATGAACGAAATCCCTGTAATAGACATGTCATCGTAGTAAACGATATAACACAAAGGTCGTCTCTAAATTGGCAAATTTTCGACCCCAATCGGGGTCTTCCTCAGGCACTTTCTAGAAGATCCAAGGAGTGAATGAGCTGGGTCCTATAAAGGTATAGAAGTTATATTAAAGAAACCCTTAAAAAATACAAATAGGTGTGACAAATTAAGGGTGAACCATTTCTCACCCTTTTTCACCCTTAATTTCTCACACCTATTTGTTTTTTCAATTTCTCACACCTATTTGTTTATTTCAGGGTTTCTTTTACGTGTATACGGACCCAGCTCATTTACTCCTTGGATATTCGAGAAAGTGCCTGAGGAAGACCCCGATTGGGGTCGAAAATTTGCTAAATTATCGTTCACGTTCTTAACCTCCCTACAGAGAGGTTTAGAAATCAACCGATAAACGTAAACGTTAACGACAACGTTATTTTTGTACCGAAAATTCAATATAAAATCTGGTAAATGTGTAGTATGAAAAGTTTAAAGTCTACGTTTATCGTTTGATTTCTAAACCTCCGTATTATATTGGGTTCAAATCACAGTCTGAGGCACACCTTTGGTTACTAGAAATTTGAGTCATGACGATGAGAAAACGTATGAAGGAAAATATCTGAAAAAGACCACGAAAATCTTCCAGAGTAATAAGATGTGTCCTACCTGGTTCACCCCATGGTACGACCCCTGAAACGAGTCCCAGCAGGTATATTCCCAGCAGAGCCCGATCTATAGGCCTCCCTCTCATCCTTTCCAGTGAGAACCTCCAAAGGGACGACTCGGTTACATGGTAATAGCAATACCTTGATCTGTACCACGTCCGCACGTATGACGAGCGTCTATATCCTTACAACTTGGCAGCCGTTCAATGGATATCTGTAAGAAATAACATAATGTATTCAATACAGTTTCTACGATATTTTGCCCATTCACAGTTTCGTGAAATTAGCTTTATACATTTGTGGCAAATCCTCCTGTGAAGGTAAAAATGAATATTAGAGAGTTTTAGATCGCCTATGACAAACGCCAACGCCAACGACGATGCGCTGTCATATAACGTCGCTCTCTCTGTCGCATGAGTTCCGAGTCTATCTGACAGGGAATCGAACCCGGAACCTCAGAGGCGACAGCCGCCGATGAGTGCACTGCGCCACTCTGACAACCCAACCCTTAAGGCCTCCATACACTGAATGACGAACATCGAAGTTAGTCACTACAATTGTCCGTTCCAAAATACTTTTTGTGGAAATGTTCCATAAATGTTAAAATCTTCTGACACTTTTATGGAGTATTTCAACATGACGCCACATCAAGTGTTGTCGATCTGACCATAGCAGCGACTAATTTCGACTTTTGTCATTCAGTGTATGGAGGCCTTTAGGCCGCGCGCACACTGCAAGCGAAATGGCGAAGCGAAGCGAAGACAATTTCGCCAAACGATGTGGCGGAAACCTTTAAACACTCTGGAGGCATTTAAAGGTTTTTGCCACAAAGAGAGCACCAAACAGAAGGTCATACGTTCACGTTGCCGTTTCGAGGAACTTTGCGAAGACTCTACTAGTATATTGTCTTCGCTTCGCTATTTCGCTAGCAGTGTGTGCGCGGCCTTAGGCCCCGATTACATAGAGCTATACGCTATTCGGTATTCCAGGCATATTTCGTAGGGCACGCGTATAGTTTGAATCGAGCAAGGTTATTTCAATGAGTGCTTTACATCAGACTAAACTATTCTGAGGGCACGGTATTCGCTTTTTGTTCGTATTGTGCATGTCCAATTTATGACCGTATTCCGAATACCGAATACCGAATAGCGTATAGCTATGTAATCGGGGCCTTAGGCTGCTATCACATAGAGCTACATGCTACATGGACACGCCGGTTAAGCCTAGGTCACAAATCCACCGGGCCCCGTACGATTTTCCCCACCCAGCGGCTTGCCGTGCATTTTAGAGACAGTACAGGTCCATAACGATTTTCGTTTTCATTTTCATGTTCATTTTCATTTTCATTTCTACGGTTTTCATTGCCCGGGGCTCAGGGGCAATCTGTCTGCTTTTACTCGCCGTACGGGCCCCGGAGTGGATATGTGACAGGGGCTTTAACAATGGCTTCACGGTCGCGAGCCCTTTGTGAAGCCATTGTTGACCGGTGTGCCCGTGTAGCGTGTAGCTCTATGTGATTGCAGCCATACGGATCACTCATGAAAGTCACACTACCAAAGAACACAAAAGATTTTGAAAGAAATATCCTGCCTCAAGCCAGTGCCAATATCTCATCGCCAAGATGATAGCCATTAGAAATAAAAAACAGCATTGATGATGTTTTACACAGGCTAAAAGCAGGTGTTTTCCTTCGCGCGACCGGCAGGTTAATTGAGAATGTTTCCAGGCATGGGGAGAGTGTAGACGCCGGAG
Source organism: Notospermus geniculatus (assembly GCA_002633025.1). NCBI lineage: Eukaryota > Metazoa > Nemertea > Pilidiophora > Heteronemertea > Lineidae > Notospermus > Notospermus geniculatus. Next base: position 22,822 of record NMRB01003967.1, on the reverse strand, counting down.
AATTATAGTTCCTCAGTAATGGATTATTCCCTCACGTCTGGCCGTCAGAATGATAATCGGAGGAATACATGTATTTATTGATGAAGATGGAGCCTGGAGGCACATAAGGACCGAATGTACGGGTGTGCTGAGCAAATCAGGCGTTGAGCTACTGAATATACAAACAAACAGACCTAATAACTCGGAAAATATTCCCTGCTGTGCAAGAATACACACTAGCCCTGTTTACACTACATAAAAAAACCCGTGTCGAACCCGGGCCTTTTCTGTCTACACCTGTTAAAAGCCCGGGTCTTAATAAGCCCCTCCGAGCTCGAATGGTTTTTGGAGGGCCTAATTTAGGTCCCCGTCACAAAATTTGAGTAGTGTTGACGTGCGCCGGGTCTCAGGAGGGATTTTTCAGAGCCGGGCTAGACCCGGGTCTCAAAAAGCCCGGGGATTTCTATGTAGTGTAAACAGGGCTATCATGTACAAATCGCTTTAGATTTTGCATACTGTACCATTCTTGGGTCTTCAGTTGTGCAGCCAAGCACAAGTCCAAACCGCCCTGGTTTGGTTATTCCAACTCGGACAGGGAGGGACATGGGTAAAGTGAGAAAATAAAAGAGAAGAACAACTGTTCTCCTGGACGTCCAGTGGCCAAATCCACTTTTATTCAGTCAAACACCTGCCAAGTCAGTTACATAAAGCTGCCCATACACGATCAATATTATTGCACAATATGAGGATCACAATGGGCAATCTTATTGTCAATCTTTCTTAAATATCATGCTAGAAGCACACGACCACCCATTTGGGCCCCATATTGTGCAATGATATTGCGCCGCGTATGGGCGGCTTTACATAATAATTACGCAGGCCAATTGATCACTGAGTGCTTAGGTGACCAAATCAAACTCAATAACCTAAGATTACAATAGAAATGGACAGCAAGGGCTTTGGGTACACCGCAGTATAGGCTTAATCCATTACAAACAGGGTATCCAAATAACTTGAACTTCGAACACCAGTCTTTTGGTGACGTACATGTTTTTATTTTAGACTTTTACTATTATTGTCATGTCTGTAATTTCTGTCACAATGGGCCATATAAATAAAGACTAGCAAATGCTTTTACTTCAGATTTATACAACATTGCCTGATGCATTTGTATTGCACAATTCAAGTAAAAGCATTTACTGGCCTTTATTCATATAGTACGACACAACCTTCGCGCGACCCAGTGGAATGCGGAAGTAGGCTTACCACAAACCACAGGCTGGACCACAAATCTTATTCAATAAATGACTCTTGAATAACCGATTTTCGTATTTCCGCATTCCTTTGGGTCGCGCGAAGGCTGTGTCGGACTTTATGACCCAATGTATTTGAGCATTCTGCAATCCCTGCACCGTCATCACTATTTTCCTGTATAGTTATTTTATTTGTTACTGCCAGCTGTAATGCGCCATGAGGCGTGCTTGCGCCAGTCTAATTAATGAATGAATAAATAAATAAATAAATAAGAACAAACATGGCGTTAAAATACATTGCAGTAACACGATTTACCTACTGAATATGCAGACAATACGTATACGTCGCGGCAGTCAAAAATGATAGTAAGAATAATTTCGTAGCCCACGATTCACAATTACAAAATTAAAAAATTTCGTTTTTAGCAAATTACATCCGTAGGTAAGCTTAGTTTCGCAGATGACCATGTTCTACGATTTAGGCTACGTACTATTTGTCTTCATCACACCAGATTACTGTGTACGGAAACACTATGACGTACATGTACATGTAGGCCCTGTCTGCAGAGAAGGATTCATCTCTACGTCATCCTTTACGCATCTTAACCTCCCTATTATCATCGATGAAGGAAAATGGATATTTGCAGATTACGATCCCATCTTTGTTTGTATAGTAAGCAAATTAATCAATATGTAAGCAGCCCATGGGGTGATGGCGAAGTCAATATGTGAGCAACAGGTTTCAGTTGCATATTTCATGAGACAACCACAATCAAGAAATCTCCGACTGAGTCATCGTAATGGGAAAGTTACCAACACTCATCTGATAAGATCATCCTCCCACAGCAGGGCTTTGGTCTCGTTCCTCTTCATACACTCCACACAAAGCCTTGCTAAAACTGGGCCTCCCAGGCAAACATGGGGCGGTCAGAAAACCATTACCCCATCAGAATGCAGCATTTTTAGGGTGTGAATACTAAATAATTATGACTCATAATAACAATTAAAAAAAATAAGAATATTTCCTATACATAGGAAGAACCTCTGTGATAAAATTCAGTCAATTTTGGAAAGATGTAAGTGATTTGTAAAGCACAAAACTTTAAGGTCAAACGGGGTGAAACCACGAAATTCGTAATTCTCCAAGTTATCCTGCCAATACAGGGAGTGCAACTGGCGTATGGAACAGCCGCACCAGATTCACTGGCTGTTCTATTTCAGCAGGGGTTTGTGTGAGCGGATGAAGAGGAGCGAGGTAAAAACCCCTGCTGTGGGAGGATGTCGTAATGGGAAAGATACCAACACTCATACGATGAGATAGGACAACACTTATGAAATGTAACCAGAGACAGGGAGCGAGGAGTCAAGTGTTGTTGAGACGTGGACCAAATGGAATGGTGAATACCATAACGGAGAAGACGTTGATTCACATCAGTCCGAGGACCAGCGTCGAGGGCTTAACCCTAAAGGTGGTTGCACTGTAGGTATCGACCTTCGCCAAGCTATGGGCTGGATGGGTATTTTTTGCCCGAGGTCGGAAAACGTTTATGTGTGGTTGCAGCGGAGTCTAGCTGTGACGGCCAATTCCATATGGGCGGTTATAACCGCAAG
>NMRB01003967.1:9710-19756 GCA_002633025.1 Notospermus geniculatus | reverse complement strand
GTCGTAGCTAAGAAAGACGCAAGGTGGCGCCGTATCATTCGCAACACTTCAGATGTTTTCGTCATCTCACTGCAATAAGTCCGTTTTCTTGGCGCTGTTGGATTTAGACGCAAACGACTGACTCTGAGTGTTGACTTAAAACTGCACGAGCCCCAGAAAAATTGTACGGATGGCAAAAAGAGCTGGGCTTCATATTTTGCATTGATGCAGAATATTATTTACGCCGCAGACCAATCATTGGAAGTAGATCGTCATGGCGTCACCTGATTCCTTTCTCTTCGGTTAGACTTTTCCCGATCACACCGCTAGGATTAATGTGACGATCGGTGTCTAGTAACCGCCATCTTGTTCCATGTTTTCGTTGATTGGTCGACCGATACCTGCACATCGCAGCGACGTTCATGATTTTTTTATGGCGAGGCCTAGTCAGTCATATTTTTAGCGTTAAAGGGATACTCCACTCATTGTGTAAATTTTGAATTTTTGAAATATCGTTAATACATTCAAATACATTGATATCTGCAACATGTCGTATTTTTTTAAAATCAGGAAACTCATCATATTAAGTATTTTAATTGGATCCCAAGGGGACCATTGCACAGCACTGATGATGTCATCAGTGCTCAATGCATATTTATGAAGGTACAACCAATAGGCCTAGGCAGTCACAGTATAAGCTCATTCACTACAAAGGTCGTCAGCCTATTGACACTAGTGACATCACAACTCATGGCAATAGTCTACATGGATTGATAAAAATGCAAAAGTTTGCAATGAGTGAAGTCTCCCTTTAAATTCAGATCATTTGATGCACGCTTGATATTGCAGATCATGAATAACATCAGAATGGGTTAATAACATGAGACGTGAAAACGATTACACCGTCAAAAATCCAATATTTTTAATTCCAGTATTGTTGTTTTAAAAGGAGCTGTTTTGATTCAGGACATCTGTATCAATAATGTGCCTCTGTCGACCAATCAGCGAAGACCAATATGGCGGTTACTGGATACCGATCCTCACCTTAGCCCCAGCTATGCGACCGGGAACCAGTCTAAAGCCGCCCATACACGGCGCAATGTTATTGCACAATATGGGGCCCAAATGGGTGGTCGTGTGCTTTTCGCATGATGGGTAGAAGAAAGATTGGCAATAATATTGCCCATTGTGATCCTCATATTGTGCAATAATATTGATCGTGTATGGGCCGCTTAAAGCCAAGCGCACATCTGCGGCAAAACTCAATGCGGTAGGGGTGTGTTTTTTAATCGGCTGATCCGGCTGAAGTGACGAGTCGACAGCGTTGGATCAGTCGACTTTAAAAACACCCCTACCGCGGCACTGAGTTCTGCCGCAAATGTGCGCTTGACCTTACTAGTCGGCTCTCCTCCTTGGTGACCGAACCGCATCCCCGAATCTCCCGAACGTGTCCGAAGACACCGAGCGATGCCCAACCAAAATGTCATTAGGACTTGCTTCAGTTTATTGGCGAACTCACTTTTGCCGACACCAGAAAATGAACGGATAGACAATTCTACCTTCACAGTCGCGAGTCTATAATCACAGGTAATTGGCGATATTACTCCGTGCACAGAATACATCCCTATCTTCTGCTGAATCACTAATTGACGGGGCTATTGTCATCATGTCTATTGTAATAGGATAGAGTCAGTTGCTGTGACTGCCTGAATGAGTCCGACTATTTGATGCTTAGTAAATTGGATCGCATTGATAAAATAGGATGGATTATGATTATGATAAAGGAAGGAACTGCAAGCCATGTTTCTTCGTTTGTGGACCAAGAAATGGCAGAGAGATTTCTTGATAATGCCCGTTGTACACGGTCCAATTTTTTAGTAATAAAATTTCTGTACTAAAAAATTGAAAATAAGCAAGCGCAATGAAGTAATCCTTGTACCGGTAGCCTGTACCATGACGTACAATTCGGCCAGGTGGAAATTCAGGAAGGTTGTGCTTGCTAAGATAACGATTTTAGCCGCTGCACAGGCAACCATTGCGGACAGTAACCTTGCCTGGACTGGTGGCATTTTCGAAAAGGCATTTAAATTATTATTAATGTGTACAACGGAGCCCATAGCAGACAAAATTGTATGAAAAGTTATTATTAAAAGCTAGTAATAAAAAATTGGACCGTGTACAACGGGCATTAGGGATAGAAGGAAAACATGCAGACGGCGGCAGAATTTGACAAGGGCCAGCAGAGTATTGCAGTGAAATAGACTGAGACTAAATCGACGTTCAGTGGCAAACGGACCCAGTCAGGTGCTTCCGCTTGCATTGCACTCAGACCTACCCTACACCACAATCCGTCCAGGCAGTTACAAGCGCACATGCATGTAGCCGCATCAGCTCTCTCGTCAAATGAATAAATATACAGTCGACTGCGCCCATTACTGTGCGCAAAAACCAACACGCTTTACGACATGTAGTAAAAGAGTCGGGCGTCCGCCAACTTCCGATAGAAAGTTTACGACATGACTGACGTAAATATTGCCAGAAAACTACTTCCTCTGATAGTCTGGTTCCCTGACCTGCTGTATGGTGGCGCTGACTGATGGTGCGATACAGAGGTCAGGTCAACGCCACCGTTATACTGATCACGTGATCTAAAATTGTCAGGATCCTGACAATTTTGTTGTGACGTCACTTAGTAACGGCCTCAGTAACACGATTTCGCTACATCGAACATCAAGCCGATTGTGCAGCCTTTTGTCCCTACAACTTCGGGATTATTTCTCTTGCGATACCTGTACAGGACGATGCAGAGGCAGAGCTGATACTGGTACACCTAAAACATTCAGAACACCCGGCATTTTGACAGTTTTCACACACAATGTACAACTCGTTTACCGGACCCCGATATCCCATAATAGTCAGTGCATGGCTAATGTTCTATTTTTAGATCAGTATTGACGGCGGCGTTTACCTGACCTCTGTATCGCACCATCAGTCAGAGCCATCATACAGCAGGTCAGGGAACCAGACTATTCCTCTGACTGATTCCGAATCTACTAGCGAAATTTTTCAGGAATAGTAGTTTACTAACCATAGTCTGCGATTTATTCAATCGCCTTGAACGCACGGCTCAGAAAAAGATCTGAGAAAGGAGTTATCAGATCATGTGGCATTTGTTTGTACACTGCTTTAAGGTATTTGTACGCGAAATTAAATATCACACTTGAACACTTTCATGAATCTGAGACGGATAATAAACTAGTATGAATGAATCAAAAGTTCTATAAAGCCATCAAGCGTTATGGTACATGAAATGCTCGTGTCTGTTTAACAATTGAGGGTAATATAAGGCAGTGTCTTGTCCCTAGGGTACATCCACAATGCGCTATTAAACTTGTCGGTGGGCAGACGCAGCTTAACGAATAGACGACGGGTCGGATTTAAAGCCGTATCTTTTGTTTACGGCTCCTGGGCAATATCGGTTCGCTAAAGGAGTTTGTTCAAACAGTGTGAAGAAAGTTAGGACAAAAATATCCCAACACTAGAGACTCTGTTAGGGTTTCTAAGGTGAAAGACACTGCTTCCTACCAGAATAAAACCAACCCACGGACCCTCGCATAAGGCATCAGTCGCCAGCACTAAGGGACAGCACGCCTTAAACCACTAGGCCAAATCCCCATCTTAAAAAAGATAGTTCAGTGGCCCATGTTTTAAATGAGGCATCCACCAGTACCCTGCGAGTAGTCCAAACAATCTTCGAACCCAAACAGTTTTATGTTATACGAGGGGTCACGAATAAAGGAGATGCAAGTAAAGAATATGAAATAGAAATAGGGTTTCTAAGGTGAAAGACATTGCTTCCTACCAGAATAAACAGATATCGCAGGTAAATTATGTTTGTACATGTATTTGTAAAGAAATGGTGGGCAAATAATATTGTTTAGAGCTGATGATGGGTCATAATGCCGTATTTTGCGTTTTCGACTGAATATTTTCAAAGAATTATATAGCAGCAAAGTTCTAACAGACCAATACATAGGAGGAAAATCCACGTGATTGGTGCTCGATCAAGATTGGTCAACTCACTGACAGCTCCTATTGTACTGGTGTGCCTCTCGACCTTGTGATCGCATTGTGACCATGTTGTGGGTTCGACGGAATCCCCCCATCTCCTCATATAAATAATAGACCTACCAAGGACCATCATTTTTCGTTGCACATTGAAGAAGACACCAGCACCCATTTTGCATTATTTCACCCAAAACGCTGTACATAGATCTTTAATGTCAAATCTGCAGCTAGGCGCTCAAATCGATAGCATTCTTTACCGTTACTAAGTGCATATTGTAAGCATGCAATTGTATCATAAGGGACCGTCTCAAAAATACATTGAAGCCAAAGAAGTGTAATTTTTTTCACTAGGTGGGAGGGGGTGGCTAACTTCATGGTCACCATTTCACTTCTTGAAAAAATTGGCTTCATGGAATTTAAAAAAAATACAATTACAACTTTCTTCAAAATAGAGAAATGAGTTGTTTAGTCCCTTTTTTCTTACCCAACATCTTTAATAAGACTTGTGTAACAACCTCGTCCCCAGGACCTAACTCGAAATTTCTTCTGCTTTTGCCTTGGGACGAGGTCATTATCGGCTTCGATCGTTAGACCCTGGATTCACTTCCAAGATCCTTGGCACCTCGTCCCCAACGCTTATTTCAGCCTCGGTTACAGTAAATGATTGTAAAAAATTATATTTTCATGAAACTGTATTATGAACACTTATGTCTATCATCAGAAAGAATAATGTTTGCTATGATATGAAAAATAAAATAAAATAGACAATATTTTAATCCATTTTCCTAGGTATTTCAAATTTCAAATCGGGTATGACGTCAGGCCGATAGCCAATCACAGCCTAGGTCACAGTGTTCAGTTCTGAAGCCAGGGCTTAACAAGCCAACGTTAAGCCCTGGGAACGAGGTTGACTTGTGCAATACCACCCATGCCACCCATGAGTGAAGCCAATTAGATGCCGAAATGTCACTTCTGAGGGGGGAGGGGGTCAAGACAGAAGTGAAAAAATTACACTTCTTTGGCTTGAAGGTATTTTTGAGACGGTCCCTAAGTTATGTACGTACAAATACAACTATACCCCGTTGGCAATACTAAATGAGATTGATAACAATTGTCAAACACAGTAGCGGTGTACTTAACAATCCAATAATGTGATTGACAAATTCAAAGACGATTTAGAATTTCATTCTGCGTTTATAACATCTGAATTAGTTTCATCAACTTGGCGCTCCTCCAATTATAAAATACAGTAATGGCTATANGGGGGGGGGGCCTTCGAGAATTTTTTGATACAATTTACGGTCGTTTTAACACGATGACTGACGGCTACGATTATACTCGTAGTTGCTGATCTACTCCCCATTGCCAGCTACGAGTATACTCGTAGTAGAGCTAAAGCATTTTCTGTTAATGTTGATAAGCTTGGCAATGAGGAAGAGCCTTCCAGTGATCATACTGGCAGTGAGGATTGACCAGGTGTATGGGAACACGCTAGAGGGCGTACAGCTATGGCTCGTTGGCAACATGAAATAAACTTGAAATAGGCCTGGGGGTCATGGCAATGGTGGATGGAAATGATATTTTGGCCATGGCAGCGAATGTGTTTAAGAGACTTGTATACGGCAGCTGAGGCGGATTTTTCATTTGGTCAGTTTAAAAGAATTTTCCCAGCAGGAGTTCTTTCAAACCCACTTACGCCCCTGGCAGGCCTACATTTTGAAGTTGTAGCCTACTACCCACGATGTAGCTTCAGATCCCTTCTGCGCGTGCCCAGGTGCTTCTTCTAAAATGGCGGATTGCAACTGAAGCTGCGTTTACCAGACTTCCGGAATGCGGTATAGGGACGCGGAATCCCCGGCGGAAGCGATATGTTGTATGCATTTTCCGCTTCCGCGTTCCGCAATCCGCATTCCGCGTGTCAGCTAAACGTAGCTTAATGGAGCGAATTTTTACACATCCCATATAAAAAAATATCTAAAAAAACACAAAAAATCGGCAGTGCTGAAACGTGTGGTGTACTCATTTGTACGTGAGATGTAATTTCCTGTGCACTGACTCGCACTGTTAAAGCACTGCTGTAATTTTAATACGTGCATTTACTCTTACACCACAAGAATATCAGCGTCTACAGCCCTAGGATATCATTTGTTCTCACAATGAGCCGATTTTCGCGATATCGCCATTGGGAAGTAAAATGTTACATGTACCCTCGGGTATATTTTTCATACATGACGGAATCCGGGCTTGATACATTCTGAAGTGCAGACAATAGGAAGGTTAATTCGTCAGTAACTAATGGACTAATTGATTTGCACGCGTATTACTTAATAGATCATACATTCATTAAAGAAATAAGGGAGTAAGAAATAAAAGTGGAAAATAAATAGTAGTAGTAGGAAATTTTGGAATTTTGCGCGAATTTTTCAATTTCTTAAATTGGGAGGAATTTTTTCCCATTTTGAGAAATATCGCCCGAAAAATCAGGCAAAGTGTCATGTCATTTTAAGAAAATTTCTCCACATGGGAAAAAAACTTCTTCCAATTTGAGAAATTAAAAAAATCGCGCAAAATTCCTGAATTTCCCACTTCTTATTTTCCACTTTTATTTCTTACTCCCTTAAATGAGACTCAGTGTCATGAGAGGAAATGACTGTCACAGAGACTTGGCTTTGCCACTGCAAATGGGCGCTAGCTCTTCCAACATTATCATATCATGATACAAGATACAATACTGCCAAACGCATCCTCTCAAACCGTTATTTTACCTAAACTTTTGTGCCCATGGCCCGCTTGACCAGCATAGCGTGCCAGCGGTCATTGAACGGTAAAGTCCGGCAACATCTAACTACGACCCAATGGAATGAGGAAGTTAGAAAATTGATAGTTGGATTTTCTACGGACCTAATCACACGCGGCTCTTGAATAACCGGGTCACAGCGCGAACAATCGGGGAACGATCACAAATGGTCGACAGGCATGATTAAAACCGCAAAGCTCTGCCACATACATGACTTCCGCATTCCATTGGGTTAGATGTTGCCGGACTTTATAAGCTTCTGACGTCATATGGTGGGAACCGTTCGACCGCCATCTTTTTTGGAAAGGTCCACACCGACCATCTGTCGGCATCCGTTTTGGTGTTATACCGACATCGTCTATTTCGCCACATGAAGATGTCGGCAACGATATTTGTGCGTGTGCCAAGCTTGTTGACAGCAAGCCGTTTAGTGCATGAAATATTCATCAAGTGTCGTCTCGGTCGTCTTGGTGCATGTCAAGCCGGGATGCCAAGACGAGTAACGGTGTCGGAGTCGTGGCCCTGATTTAACGATAACTTGTGCAGGTGATAGAAGCAATACGTAAGAACTGCTACCGCAATGAGCAACCTCCCCGGCCTAGTAGGTAGTACATGTAGTTGATACACAGGCAAAAAGACAGACGATACGAGTGTTGTAATGCACGTGCAGCAGTAAAACGTGTCCCCCAGTAAAAAGTGTCCACTTCTATTCTTGAATGACGGATTAAGGTGCATGGGTATAGAAACCAATCGCCAGCGATTAGATTGTAACAATATGATCTTCTGTTCCCAGGACAGCTTTTCCTAGGACATTCTTTCATTTCACACCTGGTTCTGACGCGGCATGTTATTCATGTAAAATCTAGGTTTGTCACTTCATACCAGTTTGTTAGATAGCTAGCTTTGGTAACAGGTGAAAATCCCCAAGGTAAAAATCGCAAAGGTAAAAAACATCAATTTAAATTTTCCAAAAGTAAAAATCCCCAATTGGAAAAATAGTAAAAATCCCCAAAATCATTTTTGGGCAAAAAAGAGAGGGAAAAAAATATTGGAACCGAGCATTTGAGGCAGTTCTAAGTATTTTCATCTACCTCCAAATTGGGAACTTTTACCTCATACTTCAACTATGGATATTTACCGACCTTTCCAATTGGGGATTTTGACCTTTGGGGATACTTTACTTTGATGGGGACCTAGACATTCCCTCCTCTTACATGTACGAGGCCAGTCGTATGCAATGTATTACTTTATGAGACCAGTTGTTTGCAGCGAGCCTTGTGTAACATGTATGTGACCAGTCGTACGCAAAGTAACCTTGCATTATGAGGCCAGCTGTTTCCCAGTTAGCCTAGCGTTACATGTACGAGGCCAGTTGCATGCTCTGTAACCTCGCATTAGGAGGCCAATTCTTTTTGGAAAGGGTAGAGCGTGAAGATCACGAAGCTGTTCCATGATCATCATATTGCATTCCTTATCCTCACACACACAAACACACACCGTGCTAAAATTAAGGATAATTTCCAGGATATACTATGGCACTAAATGGTAAAATTGCTGCATAAAATCGATCCAAATCGGCGTTTTTCTTACAGCTTATGTACCTATTTGTATACAGTTGTCAACAAACCGTATGTATTGGTAAATGAACCTTGATCATGAGTCGATCAACGGTGTATTCAACATATCAAGGGGCCACGATGCTGTTTGCAAATACGTACACGATATTACACAGTTTCTATGTAAAATAACATAGTTTCTATGTGAAATGAAATTTGGTGAAACTAGCTTCATGATTCCATGGCATGGCATTTTACACGTACTCGACAAAAACATAGTATAATTGAGTTTTGAAATATTGAATCTACAGGGTGTTTCAAAAAAAAGTTGTCATCTCTTAAAGGAGCACGGTATTGCCACTTTTTCTCGACAGCCGGCGCCACCGCGTCACTCTCCAACCCAAGGGTCTGACTACGTCTCGGCGAATGACCCGATTTACTGCGTACATTTTGTAGTGCATTTTTGTAGTTCGTCTTACTGCCGCTTACGTCGGCAGTCAAATAGCGCATTTGAGATCCAATACCGTGCTCCTTTAAATATCTCCTAGAACCCAAACCCATGAATATTTTTGGCCCAGATTTTGTAAGCTGCTAGGTGTAGACATACTCATAATGTTCTTGTGATGTTTGTAATGATGGTGTCTTGTTATGACGGAACAGTGACCCCAAAAGTAAAAGGGTCCGAAGTGCAGGTGTCCTCCAAACAATAAAAGAACCATGGTGATGTAAGTTCACTGTGGACATTTCAATGATTGGGCTGAAGGGAACTCTGCAAACCCTTCTGAATAGCTATTACCTAAGAAGCTGACAAAAAGGGCCTACTACTGTAAAGATGATTTTACCCAGTGTAAACAGGTTGGTGTCAAAGATGCCACAGTTCACAGCAGAACAGCGCACCTTCATGGTGCTCGAGTACACCAAAACCACTTCACCAACTGTGGTAATTTCTCCAGCACCTCTATACATCCTGACCTATCTACATACCAAATCTGAGCCAAAAGTATTCATGGGTTTGGGGTTCTACGAGATATTTTAGAGACAACTTTTTTTTGAAACACCCTGTATATCTGAGCGCCAAATACAGCATATTTACATACGGAGATTTTCGTTTCTATTATTATCCGGCAAATAGCAAAATCAGCATGATTCGGGCATTGACTTGCATTTACCTGATGAAAATGAACTTAAGTCATTTAAAAAAAGAAAAAAAAACTAATGAAAACAGACTGCAAGATACATGAAGTTATACATTGTAATATGTTTTGAAAAGAAAAAAGACAAGTTTTTAAAGAAAAATTTTTCTTTCTGAAAATGTTGGGGATGGCTTTATCCACAAATAATTTTCTTGGGGATGGAATTCTCCCCGTTTTCCCCTCTGGCGGAAACCCTGATAGGGGCTGGAGCTCGATCACTGGACAGAATCTGGATATCTCAGTGTCGTCACTGTCGTCGTTCTTCTAGAGAAAGATCCCCCATCCAGTTTTTCCTGTCAGTAGTTTTGTGATCTGAGTAGTGGAAGTATACTTGTGCATTTTTGGGGCCACCCTCTATATATCATTCAACGACACCAGCTTCTTAGGGACTTCTTATCTCAAGATTGTTTTGATGCCAAAAAAGACGAAGTGACTTCGTCTGGGGGGGGGGGG
>NMRB01003966.1:12005-46152 GCA_002633025.1 Notospermus geniculatus | reverse complement strand
GATACGCATTGTAAGAGCTTCCTGTCTAGCAGACGACACATTTTAGCTTACTAAATAGGCATCGACGCCAAATTAAACTCATACATAGTTGAAGCTGATATTATAATACAGGTATATGACCAATAATTGATCCGTAATATGCGATAAAACTTATAAAAATTGGGAATTTGCAAAACTGAGTGTACGCATTGTAAGAATGCCTGTCTGAACGAGTGTACGCATTGTAAGACGACACAAATTGTTTCAAAAAATAGCCGATTTAACTATTCTGCCAAGGTGTTAGCTCAATGAAATGGACCCAAGTATTCATTTAAATGCACTCCTGTCAACTATACCGGTGTACTCTGCTTACGAATAGTAATTAAGACCGCCACCACCTCACAAGGTGGCGGTCTTCATTGGTTTCACTGGAGTTCTCTCTCTCTCTCTGTCGCCAATCTGTGGTTTCGGCAGGATAACCCTAGCTTCCCGCTGGTACACCTGTGTAAGGTAATTCAGTGCCCCCCCCCCATAAATCAGTGCCCTACCCTATTAGGCTTTTTTCACTGTGAGCATTCCCTATTGTCAAAATCTCGCAATACAAAGGATCAGGATTCCCAATGAATAGAGCAGTGCCCACTGTGAAAAAAACCCTATTGTGTTTGACGGAATAAGCCGCACGAGTAGAGAAACCAATATTCAGGATACAATAGAACCTTTTGTAACCCGGGCACTCGTTTACGGGTACATTCATTTACACTACACCGGGTGTCACGCTGGTCGTGCGGTAGTTTTCGAGTTAAAGGGCACCGCACACGAGCGACAATTTTGACCGATTTGTCGGCCGACTTGAATTTATGCAGAAAACCGCATTTAAATTGGTTTGGTGGTTTATGAGATATTTGAGATAATAGGTGTTGATATTAATACGAACAAGACTGTACATTAGGCTTCCGTTACAAAGAAGTATACGGTATACGAAAACACCGGTTAACAAAGGCATTCCGAGGATTCACCACCGTGAAGCCATTGTTAACCGGCGTTTTCGTAACCGTATACTTCAATGAAAGGGAAGCCTAAAGCTTAGCGCACATGTCCGACAAAACTCAATGCGTTAGGGGTGTTTGTTAAAATCGACTGTCCTGGCTGAATGACGCGTCGATAGCGTTGGGTCAGTCGACTTTAAAAAAACCCTAACGGATCGAGTTTGTCGGACATGTGCGCTAAGCCTAAGGGCTGATTCATACTCCGTCCGAATTTTACGCCGACTGTGATCAATTTCAGTGTGTGTGCACATTCACACCTTGGAAAACTGCGATCAGTTTCATGCGCTTGACGGTCCGCAAGCAAGTATGAATTGGCCCTTAGGCGGTCTTTGGTTGGCGAGTGTTAGGTCACGGTACTGTATACGTTGGTTTTAAGGTTGGCTGGTGGAGGATACCTAATGGAGCACTCACAGAGAACGCAACGAGTTTAGCAGTTGCGTTGTTGTCGGTCTGTCAGCACAGAAACACTGATTTCTCCAATTTTATATTACAAAACAGAGTGAAAAGTGTATCGACGCCTTTCCAAAACTTTAGGCTCCTGAAAAGGAAACGCCAAAGCCCCCAACTTTGTTGGGTATCGCAGAAACCGAATTTTATTTCTGTCAAATACATTTACAACTGCTTGTTAGGTACCGGTCGTGACGCATTCTGATCACCCACTGTACACCGCGACCCCTGGTAGCAGTATTTCGTACCACGGTCCTACATTACACGCAACCCAAAGTGTGAACCGATCAGAGAAATGTAGGTCGACGAAACGTTTTGTGCACGCACCCATGAAATATTTCAATTACGTTTGGCATGTACTGGAATCCACCATCCTCCGCAGAAATTGTCCGGACCTGGTGACAGAGTCAGTAAGGTGAAACTTCTGACCTCTGCGTAGGAGATTGTGTTTTTATCCGGTGTAAGAATCCCGGCCATTGGTGGAACCCTGTATTTAGCCCAATCAGTGATCATCTTTTATCTAGGTTTACGTATCCGCATCCTTATACGTTGTGCTTTCCCAAATGAATTAGGATCCGTAAGAACGCAAACGCATCGGGATACGTATACGTTTCGGTTTAAGGATAAGTAGTCGGTTCTCAAGCTCTCTAATTCCTCCAAGATCAGAACAAACACTGAAAATCAACAAGATGACATTGTAAATGTCGTATGGTTCCCGATGTACAGGTTGTTCTACAAGAATGGTACACTGATAGAGATCAAGATACATTGACAGAGATCAGATATATGTACATTGATAGAGATCGGGATACACTGACATACATCAGGATCCTTGATGTGATGTGATGCGGTGCGGTGCGGTGCGATATGATATGACATACGATATGATATTATATGGTATGATATGATGTGATGTGATGTGATGCGATGCGATGCGGTGTGGTGCGGTGCGGTGCGATGCGATGCGGTGCCATGCGATATATGATATGACATGATATGATACGACATGACATGACATATGATATGATATATAACTTTGACCTTGACCTTGACCTTGACCTGGATATCTGATCATCAACGTCATTGCATAATCGAAATGGACATTCTCAATAACCTAAGTATGTCTGATATCATGCCTCTACCTCTACCACAGGCAGAGATATTTCAAATTATCAAGTTTGACCTTGACCATGACCTCTGATTATCGAAGTTGTTGCATTATCGAAATCGGCATCATCTACGTATAGGTGATATCGTGCCTCTATCTCTACGACAGGCAGAGATATTTCAGATTATCAAGTTTGACCTTGACCTTGACCTCTGATCATCGAGGTCTTTGCATAATCGAAATGAGCATCATCAATAACCTAAGTATGGGTGATATCATGCCTCTATCTCTACCACAGGCAGAGATATTTCAATCTCATGATATTTCAGTCACCTGGACACGTGAGGCTGAGAATTTTAACACAGTCCAGTCCTTGGATAAGCATGCATGAACTAAAACTTGTTTCATGTTGCTCAGTTGACAATATGGCAAGTTATCTCAAAATATCAAATTTGTGATATTGATATCACCATGACCCCTACATCTCAGATCAAAAGTAATCAGTCCGTTCGATTCCTAGGGTATGAAAACCTAAGGGTAGAACTTGTTTCTGTTGCTCTAGGTGGTAAAGGAGCCGAGTTATGGCATCGGATAAAAGCGTGACAGACAAAATATCAAGTCTGATAATTATGTTGATTACATCATGATGGAGGCATCTGATGTTGAAAATGATTAGCTCATTGGATTGCCCAGGTTGACAAACCTAGGGGTAGGATGTGTTACCAGGACTGTAGCTGTTGAAGGAGATGAGATATGGAGGCGTGACAGACGGACAGACAGACAGACACACACAGACACCATGACCAAAAACAA
This sequence comes from Notospermus geniculatus, assembly GCA_002633025.1. Taxonomy (NCBI): domain Eukaryota; kingdom Metazoa; phylum Nemertea; class Pilidiophora; order Heteronemertea; family Lineidae; genus Notospermus; species Notospermus geniculatus. The sequence goes on along the minus strand of NMRB01003966.1, from coordinate 42,759 downwards.
TATGGTTCCCGATCTTAGTGATCGGGAACCATAAAAAGGCAAATAGTGAAAGATACAAAAAAATTAACCTCTGCATAGATTCGAACCCGAAAGCGTCACTTCTTCATCAGACAAGCGCTTAACCACTACTAGACCACGGAACCCGCCGATGACTATGGCCGAAAATCGGCCATGTAGAATTAGCGGAATCAGCAGATCTGGCGGATTTAGCGGATTCTGTAGAAAATTGAATAAAATTTGATAATAAATGGAAGTTAATTTAGTAATATAATTTTTCAAGTCTTCCATTATGCTGCAACAGCGTCGCGAACGGTAACTGGCTGAGCTATTCCTGCAGACCATTTTGTTTCCCTATTTGGATTACCGACTTTGAAAGGTATTTTCGCGGTCCTTTATAATCTGTAGGGCACAACACATCAAAAATTATAATACATAACGTAATTAGTTTCCATTCATCATTGAATTTTATATAATTTTATACAGAATCCGCTAAATCCGCCAGATCTGCTGATTCCGCTAACTCTACATGGCCCCGAAAATCTACTCCACTTATATTCCTCGTCATTGATAAAATTAAAAGAAGAAGAATACATGCGGAGACTAGGACACTTTATCGCCCGGACACTTTTTATTGTCACTGGTGAAGCAGTTAAATTTGTCCGGGTGGGAATAAACGTCCAGCTTGGACGTATATAAAGCTTGGAAAAAAAATCTTCTAGCTGGACAATTATTCCTGGGGAAAAGGTTCCCCCAGAATAAAGTCCCCCGTCCGCTACTGGATACTTTTGACTGCTACACCGGATTCCGGTGCGGTTTCCGCAAACGTAATTCAATAAAGCATCCTCCCACAGCAGGACTATGGTATCGTTCCTCTTCATACACTCCACACAATGCCCTGCTGAAATTGGGCCTCCCAGGCAAGCATGAGGCGGTCAGAAAACCATTTCCCAATCAGAATGCCGCATCTTTAGGGTGTGAATACTAAATAATTATGACTCATAATAACAATCAAAAATAATAAGAATCTTTCCTATACATAGGAAGAACCTCTGTGACAAAATTCAGTAAATTTTGGAAAGATGTAAGTGATTTGTAAAGCACAAAACTTTAAGGTCAAACGGGGTAAAACCACGAAATACGTAATTCTCCAAGTTATCCTGCCTATACAGGGAGTGCAACTGGAGTATGGAACAGCCACACCAGGTTCACTGGATTTCAGCAGGGGTTTGTGTGAGCGGATGAAGAGGAGCGAGGTAAAAAATCCCTGCTGTGGGAAGATGCAAAGCATCCCCATTGAAATCGTGCGATCGTGCGGCATGCGGGTTCTCCAGCACGATTTCAGTACATATACTTTATTGAGATAGCAATCTGTTGGCGAGAACAGGTGTGACAGGAATCAGCGTCCTTGGAATGCAGAGACGCCAAACAATCGCCCGCTATTGTAAAGTTATACTCGAATGGTCATGGTCTCTCTATCCACATATTCTAATCCCTCGCTGCGGGACTTGGATTCCTTTCCCAGCTGCCGCAAAACGAACTGGAATCCGGTTTTGGTGCGAACGTAAAACCAACTACGTCTTCTCTCTGCGCCCCCTACAGCCAATATCCTCCTGAAATAAATCCAGTCTGGAAAGATTCCAGGATATTTGAAAGAACGATTTCCATGATCTGACAAAAATTCTCAAGTTGATGCAACGGATTTGCGATTCACGAAGTGCGCATTGACTGCTTTGCCATCCACACCGATTATTGGAGTTCGATGCCGCGTCCTCAACCATATGTATTGGAAATCATAACTATGTTTTTCGAGAGCGTGATACACCTAACAAATTATCAAACAAAAACATAAGGGTTTATGATTTGTTTTGATTAATTGGCGATGTGATACCCTAATGACTTAGCGTGACGAAACCCAAGTGTTTGCGGATTACTGCGTAAATGACCATTGTGAATGCTTCCTTGGTACCTCGAGAGATTTGTTGATTTTTTTCTACCTGCTACAACAACCACTAGAGCTTATGGCGGTGGTGGTTTTGCCAGCAGATATATCGATACCAACGACAAAATCGAGGAGCAGCAGTTTGACCAAATAGAGAAGTGGGAAATTACAATAATGACAACGATAGAGCGAATGGTCGACAAGAAAACACGCATGGGTGGACCTTGTTGATTGGATCAACGCCCGCGGGACATTGATTCAACACTGCCATGACTATCCATGAATATTATATTATTCTGGATGGAGGAATCAAATTGTTGGTAAGCGGTGGACGTGACTGTGAGACATCTGACGGCTTTCCGATTCAAGCGCTAACATGAAGAGGAAACCATAACCTTCACAGTTGGGGTCTAGAGATCCTGAGGAAACATCATGGTAAGCGATTTATGAAATTCCTCTGTTTAGGCCTTTTGTTGCCCCAAATCAACATACTATGTAGTGATGATATTAATGATACATGTCATTTACGGTGGCCTGCAAAATGCACATGCATTTTTGAACGTTTTTTGAACGAAAAGTAACTATCATTTGTTTATTTGCTAATACCGACTGATTTTTCTCGCCGTTGGTTTTCAAAGAAGAGAAAGTACATGTATATGTTTTGTTAGATTACAAAGTGGAGGTTTTTTTAATTTTAAGTCCATATTTCAAGTGCAATAGAGCTAAAATTTGGCAAACAGATAGAGGGTATCTACATACAAATTCATATCGATTCATATCTATGCTGTTCTTTATGAGATAATGGCTGAAGGCCCGTTTTCAACATGACCAACTGGCCACCATATTTGTGAGGTCGAAAGGGGTCAAAATTCGATGTACAGTCATTGACATTAGTTTATGTACACCTACTACCTTGAATATTTCAAATACTACTGAGCCAATTTTAACACGGTTTGTACCACATGAAAGTATATAACCTTGGTCATATTTCTGCATCAAAATTTTGGAAATTTGGAAATATCATAATTATGTAATGGCTCATTAGAAAACCCCCTAAAAATCAACATTTTTATTATGGAATTTTTTGGGGACTTTTGTTGCAGTTTTGATAGAATGGAACTTTCTAAGGATTTTGGGCTTTGTTTCATCAAAATATCACAAGTGGTTGCTGAGATATTTGAGATTATCAAAATTTTGATAGTTTGAGATTTTCGTGTTTTTCAGGAAATTTTGATGTCATTAGTTAAAGCTAACCTCAGAATATGGGCTTACAAAATTTTGAATCTTTTTGCTTTAACTGGGCCGAGATATTCATATTTTCAGAATATCAAAATGTTGATATGCTAAACTCTTTAACTTAAGACAGCTGTAACTTCCAACCAGTTCACGCTCAAAGTTCCAAAACTTCATTCTCCTACGTTTCTAGGTAAGCTCTGTCTACTAATATCAAACATTTTTGAAAAATTGGAATTTCTCAAAATATCGAAATTTTGATAATCTCAAATATCTCAGCAACCACTCAAGATATTTAGACGAAACAGAGCTCAAAATCCTTAGAAACTTCCACTCTATCAAACCTGTAACAAAAGTCACAAAAAATTTCCATAATAAAAATGTTGATTTTTAGGGGTTTTTCTAATGAGCTATTACATAATTATGATATTTCCAAATTTCCAAAAGTTTGATGCAGAAATATGACCAAGGTTATATACTTTCATGTGGTACAAACCGTGTTAAAATTGGCTCAGCAGTATTTGAAATATTCAAGGTAGTAGGTGTAGATAAACTAATGTCAATGACTGTACATGTACGTAAAGAGGATACCGGTACCTACATACATACTATTTCAAGGTCAAAACATTCTACTTTTGCAGTAAATCTGAGATAAGGGCGTAATCCATTTTCCAACATGGTTGCCTGGCAGCCATGTTTGAGGTAGAAATGGGCCAAAATTTGCTGAACAAAAAGGGGACCTAGAATCAGACCAAGTTAGAAGACTCTAGGGCAAATAGCACGTAACGTGCACCAAGTCGCAAGATTCTGAACTTTGGCCTGTGTGACCTTGAAAAGTAGGCCAAATCAAAACCCCGTTAGGTAGGACGGGTATCCTTATTAGATGTACGAACGATAAAAAATTGGAGATGACCGAGAGTTCAGGAGTTATTGCACATTTTGTGATTTCCGTTTTGGCAACAAAGGGGCCAAGCCAAGAATCGAACCGGACCGAAACTTGGTGTCATAGGTCATTTGATCTAGGGTACTATAACATCAATGCACTATAAGCCGAAGTGCCGCCCCCAGTTCATCACTATGTCACAGCCTGCATTGATCGACCAATTGCGCACAGGAGAAGTCCTGGTCAGTTTCTTGCGAATAAGACATGAGGTGGTGGGATATCACTAGGCCTATGTTGTCAGTCAGTTGCCGCCGGATACATGGTGTTGCAAACAAAATAAACCAGAACACGATCTATTCGCGCCGATGAATAGACAAAGCCGCATCAAAGGACGCGGTATCAGGGTGGTTCAATGACAATGCCGTTATTGACCGCACATGACCCTGTTCGTCAGGAAATGGGTTTCCCTGAGTAAAAGGAAGACATTTTTAATTGAAACAGCCTATAGGCGATGAACTGTGATACACTTTTGGAAATTCAACTGGATACACTCATTTGCCGAAATGGGAACTTTTGGACAGTTTTCAGAGATTGACCTTTGAACTCTGACAATTTCCTGAGCTTGGACTACTTGGATTACAGCGCTCTACAGGCGTTGGTAACCCTTGGCAATTTTTTGGAACACCCAGTATACAACTTGTAGCAATAAAGAATGCACGCACACACGCAACATCCAAAGCTTTTGTCAACCACTGACAACAGAGCCGTTGAATTCTTGAATGCATGGTGAAGTGGATCCCCATTCCATGAAACCACAATCCGTAATAGCGCCTCGTACTGACGGCCTATTCAAATCCCCGTCACGAATGCCAGTCTTGACCAACATGTGACCACTACGTAGTAAAATGGGCATTGCTAATCTTGAATTATGGATTGATGTTACAAAACCGACCCTGCGGTATGTACAAAGTTTCACGGCCGGTGTAACGTCGATCAGTGTTCCCCGTATTTCTGTGTTTTTCTTATTGTTTCCCACCTGACGGAGCGGCAACTAACCCAACAATAACTATTCTAGGCCTTTTCTATTCATGGGGAACACTGAGCTACAGAAACACTCACAGATGTTACACCTGTAGCACAGAAAGTCCGATAGTGCTTTCGGTTCCTATCGGCGGTTTAGTTAGGTCGAGTGACAAACGCGGATGGCGGACGCCGGAGGGCGGATGGCGGACGCCGGAATGGGGCCACCTATGGGCGGTTATATCCGCAAAAAGTAGACGTTGACAAAACATAGACGTAGATTCAAAAATCAGAGACTTGCTTTTAGAAAACAGAGACGTTCTTTTACAAAACGAAGACGATCTGTAACAAAATATAGACGTTCAGATGTGATTTGGAGTCATTCACAAAAGAGATGTTCGGTGGAACTCGAGTCATGAGCAGAATTTGGAGACGTGCGTCATCATAGACGTGCATATTTTTTTTAAAGTAGCAATAATTTTGAGTGGTACGCCAAACACAGACGTTGACATAATTTGGAGTCGTTCATTAATGAGACGTTGGGTGGCGCTCGTGGCGGTTTAGTTAGGTCGAGTGACAAACGCGGATGGCGGACGCCGGAGGGCGGATGGCGGACGCCGGAATGGGGCCACCTATGGGCGGTTATATCCGCAAAAAGTAGACGTTGACAAAACATAGACGTAGATTCAAAAATCAGTGACGTGCTTTTAGAAAACAGAGACGTTCTTTTACAAAACGAAGACGATCTGTAACAAAATATAGACGTTCAGCTGTGATTTGGAGTCGTTCACAAAAGAGATAATATACAGGAAGTCAACATTGTATGTTCACAAAAGAGATGTATTGTTCGGTGGAACTCGAGTCATGAGCAGAATTTGGAGACGTGCGTCATCATAGACGTGCATATTTTTTTTAACGTAGCAATAATTTTGAATGGTACGCCAAACACAGACGTTGACATAATTTGGAGTCGTCCATTAATGAGACGTTGGGTGGCGCTCGTGGCAGTTAAAGGTGAACTAGCCGTTATTTACCTCCTGTCCAGACAAATTTAAATGAGGTCGAATTTGATTGGATGTTGGTGCATGGTGATGTCCCATCATGTCTCAGCATGAATTAAGATGAAAGGGGGCGCTGCGATCGCTTTCGTGAAAATCGGTTTTCACTGTAGTTGAGCCCCATTGGTAAGTATTTTTAAAACATTCCTTCGCAGTGCATTAGTATTGGGATGTATCTACAAAACGTCTGGCGCGAAACTAAATTAATAGGTGGCGCTGCTGAGGTATTAATGTTTTTACCTTTTGGTCATCAGTTCTGAATGGGTTAACATATTGACCTAATTCTTGTACATTCATTATTTACACATGTCCCTGCATCCATAGGCTACATAATGCAATTTTCCGCATTGACCCCTTCCTCATCTTTTTCAGTAAATTAGAATGCTTGGACTTCCTGGGCCTTCCTTCCTGCAACTAGTGGCGCTACCCTAACTAAGCGGAGATAAACATAACTGGGTCACGTGACCGACTTTTTTGACATGTGTAAATGATGAACGTACTAGAATTACGTCAATATGTTAACCCATTCAGAACTTATGACCAAAAACGTAAATGTATTAATATCTCAGCAACGCCACCTATTATTTTAGTTTTGAGCCAGGCGTTTTATCGACACATCCTAGTAATAATGCGCTGCTAAGGAATTAAAAAAAAAATCAACCCACAGGGCTCAACTACAGTAAATACCGACTTTCAGGAAAGCCGTCGCAGCGCCCCCTTTCATCTTAATTCATGCTGAGGCGTGATGGGACATTACCATGAACCAACATCCAATCAAATTCGACCTCATTAAAATTTGTCTGTACAGGAGGTAAATAACGGCTAGTTCACCTTTAACTGCCACGAGCGCCACCCAACGTCTCCTTTGTGAAGGACTCCAAATCACAGCTAAACGTCTCTGGTTTGTTTATGAACATCTTTGTTTTGTTACGGCTGTTTTCTATAAGCACGTCACTGATTTTGTAACCTACATCTCTGTTTTGCCAACATCTACTTTTTGCGGATATAACTGCCCATACACAACCACTATTCCGCCTTCCGAGATCCGCCATCCGCCGTCCGCCGTCCGTAATCCGGCGTTCCGCCTTCCGCGTTTGTCACCCGACCGTTTAGTTATTGGGAAAATGTGTTATAGCTAATTGCCGACAGGCGCCGGTAGCACTATCGGACTTTCTGTGCGGTCGGCCCTGGTCAATAGTCCCAGTGGTTACGAAACGTGCCCTGCTAACGGACGGCGACGACGACGGACGCTGCACCACCGTAACACTCACCAGCTGAGCTAAAAAGTGCCAATTATGCAAAATTAAAACGTTTCAGTGGCAGTTTTTAGCACTGCTGGGGCCATGTTCACGAAGCCTTCGCAACTCTATGTGCACGCAACGTCTACTGTTACGTTCGGCTGCACATGCCCTATTGTCCACTGACTGCCATACAATATATTTTGTGCAGGCAAAGTTGTGGAGGCTTCATAAATATGGCCCCTGGCGAGCTGTAACCGTGATGTGGTGTCCGTTGTCCGTTGCGGCATCGTCGTCAGTTTGCTGGGCACATTTCGTAACCGCTGCAGTTATGGTCCCTGGGGCATTTCATATTTTCGACTAAATGATAAGGACAAATTTATTCTCGAAAGTAAAGTTATTGCTTGTCCATTTTTGGCCGCCAATTTCGACGGAGGTTGAGAAAAGACGTTACATAAATTTATCGACCACAGGATTACATTCGTCGCCGCAAGTAGGCCTATATCTTCAGCGCTGCACTCATAATCTTCAGTACCAGTGTAGTGGAAATTACTGTGCTAGATTGACCGGTGGCAATAACAAACAGACCTAGCAGCCGATATGTACAATACACGTACTACCATGCAGTAAGCCTATACATTTTGGGAACCTGTACCGTATGAAACGATATTACCATGCAGGCGGCCTATACATTTTCTGAACCCGTACTGAGTATCATATGAAAACAAGAAAAGGACATCGGAGCGATGTCAATGGTTTCCGATGAGAAGTTTACTACTCTAGAGCTAGTTATCTGTGACCTTGACCTCTGACCTTGAGAAGTATTGCGTAACTGGAACAGGAATCCTTGATTAAACCAATAGGGGATGGTTAATGCAGGCTTCTAATTAGTTTTCCCCTGAAATTCCGAGTAGATTTGCGCTTAAGAACTGTTTGACCTTGAGTTTGACCTCTGACCTTCAAGGTCATTGCGTAATCTGAAAGCTCATCCTTGATAACCTAGGTGTAGGTGAAGGTTTTAGGTCTCTACCATCACAAGATTCTGACTTATGTCATGTTATCAAATTTGGATATCAAATCTCACCACGATATCAGCAAATATCACGCGACCGAGCAGGTGCAAACTGAAATTTTCAGTTGCAATAACATATAAATCGCTTATAAATAGCTTATAAATCAGGAATCAATTGTGGTGTACCATAGCCTAAATCACGAAGAAAACCATTTGATACGAATATTCCTCTCCTGATATATGTGATACACGTTGCAGCAAGAATCTCTCACAGGTCCTATGTCTTGAAGATTTAAACCTCATGCATTTTTCGAAATTTGCAAGGTGCGCCAATAAATGTCCTAGTCTTATACATAGATCGAACTTACCATAATGATATCGTGAATTTCTTTCTACCTCATTTCCCGTCTTCCCAATATATTTTGTTTTCATATAACAAACAATCTATAATGTACAGTAATGAGGTACAGATGGATATTGACTGACTACACATTGGTGAGTGTTGGAGTATTGCTCTATTGCTGTTAAGACGCTTCTCCACAAGAGAGATTTCTCGAGCAAGTTAGCACTCAATTGATAATTCACCATTGTTTGGTTTTCTTACGACTTCGCTAAGAACAATGATAATGACGAAAACGAAGGTTGCATTGCTTATCGAGCGCCGACTTGTGCGAGAAAAGTCCGACGTGGACAAGCGCCTCCAGTAGGGTTCACAAAAGAGTAGAGTTTTGCGACTTGGTTTTGTTGCCGAGCTAGTTAGGTGATTACTGCATTAATTCATATGGCAATTTTGTCCTTTTCAGAAACCTTCATTGTTACGCTTTCTCATTCTGGTGCTCCTGGCAACACTGGACCAACCCAGCAGATGTGCCGCGCATATTGTAAAAGTGGATTTTAGGACGGATGATAACCAAAACAACTGCACTACAGTCAATTTGTGTATGATCAGCCTCCCAGCTGAATGTGGTCAGAGATGTTTAATTTGTGACACCATTGATCTGGCAATACATGGAAATCCATCGCACAGTAATGACTGTGTTCTAGGTCTCTTCAACGAAAACCAGAATGGTTGCAATGGTAAAGAACCAACGTACCTGGAAATAAAAATACAAGAGCAACGCCTTGCAAGAGAGGACTGCATTGTCATCGGAGAAACATTTAATTCACATTACAAGGGTCGCTGCCTAAACCGCGATGCAACAAATTTTTTCTCTTTTATAACCGGTGCAGTTAACTCCTGGATTGCACCTCCCAAAATAAAGCAAGTGGTCAAGCGCTTTTGTGGACACATCCCTTCGACAATATACAAGACACTTACTAACGAACCAGCGATTCGATTTGCACAAAAAAGTTCTCCAGGCAATAATTCAGTACTAGAGAGCGCGATTACAATAAAGGAGGTTCCCTATGATAAGCCAGACGAGGAAGGAAATCCAGAGTGTGTCTGCCCCCAAGGTTTTCTAAAGCATCGATGCTTGTGCTATGCTGCATTTCGACCTACCACTGCTAACGGCGGGCAAAATGTCAGTTTCACCTGGTCTCAGGCAGAGAAGAGTTGTAGAGAGCTCGGAGCATGCCTTATAAGCATTATGGACGAAGAAGAGATGAATGATATAAAACAGTTCATGCGGTCGGTCTGGGGGGAAATTACGATGGGGTCAAATATGGAACTTTCTTGGATATACATCGGATTGGTGGATGACGGTGCCGTAAGTTGGAGACAAAAGCTGCAATCGTTATCTGCTGGTTTTTGTTTCTGTGGCGTTCACCTCTTCTCCCCCCCCCCCCAAACACAGGCAGCTGGGAGCACTTCTATAGGCGGTTATTCCCGCAAATAATAGACGTTGCAAAACACGAAGGTTATAAGCCAAATCACGGAGGTTATATAGCAAAACCAGATGGTTACATGTATCTGGCAAAGTATGGAGGTTATACTGCAAAACAGGAAGCTCGGAAAGCAAAACACGAAGCTTATAACGTTCAATGCGCATTAATGTACGTTATATCATGCATGTATGTGAAAAACGGTTTTAACTTTCTTGTTTTGCCGTATAACCTACCGTGCTTTGGCTTATAAGCTTCGTGTTTTGGAACGTCTATTATTTGAGAGAAAAACCGCCCATAGACTTCAGATGAGCAAGAAGGATGTAAGGAAGGCAATGTTCGATGCACACTCGTTTTGTTTTTGAAGCCGAGGATGAGAATGCAGTATAGAATTCATCTGAGCTACGCTGCAACAGACAACCATGCTCAGTGATATTTTACCCCATTTTGGGAGGGAAACCCCTTAAAACCCATCCTGAGAATCCCAGGGCGTCGCGCTCGCTCACTCGCACTATGCCCTGAGGACATCCACCCGATTTCGTAGGGTAACTGGCGAAAGAAATCCTTTCGCCCAATCAGCATCGCGTTCATGCAATGACGTCATTCATTAGAGCTGGGCCTCCACTTCGTGTTGTGAAGATGGGACAAATCGCACTTCGATTCCCCGACAAATTCGCTGAATTGTTGACTATTCCTGAATTAACTTCGCGTCAAAGTGGTTCTCACGGATTATGTACATAATGACTACCTATCAATAGGTTCAAAACATGAAGGTATGATCCAGTTCATGTGTTTGGGGCAGCTGTCATTCGACAGCGTGCATAAATTATGGAATGAGATACAGTTCTATTTGCCTGGTGCCCGTTAACTCGTAACACCAGATGTGTGTGCAGACGTTGCAGCATTTGTCACGGTGTTTGGTATGTTACATCAAGTGGCGTTCCCCCACTGCAGTGCATGGATTATTCGTGAATTACCAATTGGCGAGTACACACGAGGGAACAGCTGTCTTCCCCACCGAAACGGGATGGATTTCCTCAGGGCATTAGGGAGGGTACGACCGTAAATGACCTGAGATCTCAGGATGCTTAAAACCAGGAAACAATAGGTTGCTATGGCGATTGCTAGGTGTTATATAACAGCTGCATCTCAAAGTTTGTCATCATTGATTATGTTTTCCAAGGTATATGTGTGCCAAGTTTCAAAGAAATATCTCTTGCGGTTTGCTCAAAGTGCACGATCCGTAAGTTGGTCTCTTATCCTTCCAGCCCCTCTTCACGTTGGGGAAATTGAAACATTTGCTGGGGGGGGGGGGGATCACGATGAGTGATGGCGTGTGTCGGTTATAGTCTGATATCAACAATGGTAGAACTGTTAGCCAGCTTAACACTCATTCAGCGCCAAACCGTGATCATTCTGGGGCCATTACATGGGACCTCATGACCTCTAGCTTGAGACCCCACGAGGTACTATACACCACGGTGGCTTCGATCCTCTGCTGTTCATATTTTTTAACAACACACCGTATCCTGGAACAACATGACTGATTATACATGGATTAGGGTCGTTATCACTGTCCCCAATTACTCCAAAATAACATCTCATCGTCAGAACCATGATTTGAAACCTCCATGAGAAATCAGTGGGCTGGAGGCTTCACGCCTTTGCATTTTGTAGCACTTCTGTGCTGAATCCGCGTTCAGAATTATTGGGCCATATTCATAAAGGGGGTTTAGCCTAATCAGCGTACAAATTCTACATTACACAGGTTAAAGGCCTAGAAAACGATGGTTCTGCCTTCTGTAGGCTATGCTGCCTGATCTCTGGCATTTACCCACAAGATGATCACACGCGTCTAAGTTTCCTTCGTCTCCTTTGTCCTCTTGGACTTAGACGCAGGATAGTTGGACGCGTGTGATTATCCTGCGGGCAAACGCCTCTGGTGAAGCACCATACAGACATCAGACAATAGTTTTCTAGGCCTTTAACCTGTGTAATGGAGAATTTGTACGCTGAGTAGGCTAAACACCCTTTATGAATATGGCCCATTGTGTTTTTGCATTTGGAGAACCACATTCACCTGTAAGACGTAGTTATTTTACATCAAAATACAGTTTAAATAAATATAAATATCTTGGGAATGGAGCATGGTAAATACTTCGCTGCTGTTTTTATTTCAGATGAACAAGATGAAGTGGACAGACGGAAACCCAGCCGTCTTTTCCGATTGGTACCACCCTGGCTACGACAGTCAAGTTCCAGACATCCCAGACGCGATGGAGAAATCCAAAAAGCAGCCATCAAACCATGAATCATCAAGATGTTCAGCCCTTTTCGTTCCCCTTGACAACTTTTGGGGATCAAAGACACACTGGATTAAGATACCATGCAAATACCCCATGGCGGATGTTGCCTACATCTGCAAGACCAAGGCGGAGAAACGAACTGCGAACACTTCAGACGAGAATCCGGCAAATACAACAGATGTTATGATTCAATCCAATAGCAGCCAATCGCCAAGCCTAAAGCATACTACCTTTAATGTTACGGGGACAAATATTGTTTCATGTGAAACAGGTTGGTTGTACTTTAAGGGACAGTGTCTAAGGATGTTTACCAGCGAATATTTGGGGGCATCAGCTGAGAATAACACAGAAACTAACTTTACTTTGGAATGGATGTGTAACACGACTGATTCATCGATTTTGGATGCAGAAAGTGTGACCGAGGAAGACGCGCGACATCTAATGGAAATCTGGAAACATAGTTCTGATTACGGTCCTGTGGCAGTGGCGAATGGCTCACAGGATAACATCAATCAGTTGAATATACCGACATCCGTTCAGGATTCATTCATACAGCAATATCAGCTGAGAAAACAAACCCCCAAAAAGTACACTCTTTGGCCTTTTGTGGTCATTGTTAATAATATTATTTGTGTGACGCAACCATTCATCAAGATTGTTCTTTGTAAGGCCAACCAATGGCGGTGCGCTGATGGCACATGTATATCTTCTGAATACGTCTGCGATGGGCAACATGATTGTTATGACAACTCAGATGAAACCAGCTGCAGTGACATGATTCCACTATTTCGATGCAACAATGGACACAATATATCATTTACACTTTTCTGTGACTTTGTCCGCCACTGCCCGGATGGTTCAGACGAGGAAGGCTGCATTCATCCAAAATGCGAGAACGAAGAATTCAGATGCAATAACGGGCAGTGCATCCCGAAGTCTCAATACTGTGACCTTACTCCACAATGTATCGACCAAAGCGATGAACCAGCGGCGTGCAGCGACACTTGTGAAGCTGGATTTCCCTGCTACAGTGGAAAATGTTTGAAAAAGCGTCGACAGAATGACTTATTTGTGGATTGTCCGGGCATCAGTTGGGAGGATGAACGAACAACAGTGTATGACATATATCGTGGTTTTATATGGTCTGACGGAGAGGGTTTCGTAGCATCGCGAACTTCGCCCGGGCCGCTTTGCAAGGATGAAAATAATGTTCGCTGTCAATACCATGATGTAACGTGCTTCTCACGGAGCGATGCCTGCATCTATGACACTGATGCCGACGGTTACATGACAGCTTGTCGAGATGGAAGCCATCTCCGAAACTGTCGATACATGGAGTGTCCAGGAATGTATAAGTGTCATAACTCTTATTGTATCCCGTTGAGAAAGCGCTGTGATGGGATTTGGGATTGCCCATATGGTCAGGATGAAATCGGTTGCACGAACATCTCGTGTCCGGGGTTCTTTCGATGTCGTGGTGAGACATTTTGTCTTGATCAGAGAGACGTGTGTGACGGCCGCGTCCATTGCAAGACAAGTAGAGACGACGAGAAGATGTGTGACGTAATTAGCTGTCCAGCAGTGTGTACATGTCGTGGTAATGTTCTGTACTGTTCTAATAGAGGCATCAACGGAACAAAACACATTTCTAGGAAAATGCGAGCGATGGATATAAGTCGAAACAGAATTCATATGACAAATACAACACTTCTGCATTTCTTTTACTTGGGTTGGTTAGACCTGTCTCGAAACAAACTCAGAAAACTCTTACCAAGGACATTTCAGGACAATGTCAACTTGCTTTATCTAGACCTTGGGCATAATGAGATTCAGATGATAGATTCGTACACATTTAGTGGTCTGGGTAGGCTTAATAAACTTATACTGGTTGGAAATCAGGTAAGGCAAATTAACACGGATGGCTTCACTGGGATGGTCTCTTTGACCCGTCTTGACCTTTCCTCCCAGGCAATCAAAGTGATCAAGCCGAACTCATTCCGTGGTTTGACCATGTTGTTTAATCTAACATTAAAGAACAACTTCCTACAGAGCATCCCATCAGGTGCATTTCTCGGTCTTAAAGCCCTAAGCATTCTCAATATTGAGAACAATGCAATAGGGACATTGAAAGCAAAGGTTTTCGAACCACTAAGATTAGATTCTCTCAAATCCGATGACTATGCCTTTTGCTGCGCAGCAAACCACTTAGGGAACGATGGCGTGCGCGCAAAGAGTTGCTCCCCAGAGCCAGATGCATTTTCATCATGCGCAGACCTCATGGCGAATCACACATTGCAGATAGCTATCTGGGTCCTTGGAGTCATGGCATTGCTGGGGAATCTGTTCGTCCTTATCTGGAGATGCTACCAGATGAAAGAGGGTGGCGTAGCAAACATCCTGGTCATCAGTCTTGGTCTTGCGGATTTTCTAATGGGTATTTATTTGTTGATTATTGCCATTGCTGACCTGACCTATCGGGACGTGTACGTTATTTATGCCAAGCAATGGAAGGCTGGTGCTCAGTGTACCATTGCTGGCATTTTGAGCTTTGTCTCAAGTGAAATGTCTGTGTTCATGCTGGTCCTAATCACAGCAGACAGAGTCGTTGCTATTGTATTTGCTTTCAAATTCAAAAAGATGACAATTCAGAGGGCTGTCGTAGTCCTCGTTGTTGCCTGGGGTCTGGTCATTATGTTTGGGTGTATCCCTCTGATCAACGATGGTATATTTAATACATTTTACGGAAGTAGTGGGGTATGTCTCCCTTTTTCATTCAGTGGTACTGGTGACGTGTACTCGACACTTTTCCTCGGAATTAACCTTCTTGCTTTTATCGTTATGACTCTGGGATACCTGGCTATCTACTTCACTATAAGATCCTCTCGAAAAAGGTTTGAGAAATTCGGTCAGGTGGCAGATGATACAAGAGAATTGGTTTTCCTCAAAAAAATGTCAATGGTCATTTTCTCCGATTTCTGTTGTTGGGTACCAATCATTACTTTGAAATTCCTGACCTTAGGAGGACTGAAGTTGGCACCGGAGGTTTCTGCTTGGACTGCAGTTTTTGTCCTGCCATTGAATTCGTCCTTAAATCCTTTCTTGTACACGATCAGTGCCCTGCAGGAAGCTAGGAAAAGGACGGCAAAAAGACAACAGGCGTCGATCACTTATGAAAGTTCAATGAAGTCTACCATGTCAGTCAATGGTTCCCAGCAAACTGTTGAATCTCGCACTATCAAAAGCGAATAATACCATATGGCTATCAACTTTGCCAAATTTAATATCGTGTCGTTAGCGAGCTTGAGGACCGTCTACCTACCCTTAAACAGAAACGTATACGTATCCCGATACCTTTGCGTTCTCACGGATCCTTAATTCATTTGAAAAAACACAACGTATACGAATGCGGATGCGTAAACCAAGATAACAGACGATCACTGATTGGGCTAAATACAGGGATCCACCATTGGACTGAGCACCATCCACCATTCTTACAGTGGATAAAAACACAATCGCCAATGCAGAGGTCAGACGGTTTCACCTCAGTGACCCTGCCGCCAGGTCCGGACTATTTCTGCGGAGGATAGTATAGCCAAAAGGGTGAATGTCGTCCTGGCTACCCTTAAAGGGTACCCAGGTCCAACCTGGGTATCCCTAAATGGCATCCAGGTACGTACTGGGTCCCCTTTAGGAACCTAAAGGATACCCATTTTGACGAGCATGAGCTGAACGGTAAAAGTACCATCAACCTGGATTCCAGGTATCTCACCAGGCGGGAATTTCAAACTGGGTATCCTTTAGGTTCCTAAAGGATACCCAGTACGTACCTGGGTGCCATTTAGGGATACCCAGGTTGGACCTGGGTACCCTTTAGGGGTACCCAGGACGACATTCACCTTTTGGCGATAGTATATGTAGATTCCAATACATGCCAAATGGAATTGAAGTGTTTCATGGGTGCGTGCACAAAACGTTTTGTCGACCTGATTGGTTCACACTTTGGGTTGCGTGTAATCTTGGAGCAATTATACTGACAGTATAATTCCTGCGATTTAATTCCTAGATCTTAGGTCCATATATAGACCCACCAACGACCAAAAAGATTCGTCAAAAAATAAAGGCGCTAGAGCGCTAACAAACCAAACGTTTACGGACGTATCGCCGTACGGACCGCCGTACGTCCTAACGCACGACAGACCACCACTAAATGACCCCAACCACAGCATAAGCCCTGCTGGGTCTTGTGGCCAAGTGGGCTAAAAGGAGTCGATCAGGATAGGGTCATTGTCAAGCGGTTTCTGCTGAGGCGGTATTCACGAACTTATTTATTGTGGGAAATGTAGCTCAATGTATCGAAAATTTATTCAACCACAAAATTGCTGACGTATCTCGCTTAATTAGCCCGTTTAAGGATCGGGATAAGGGTAAGTAGGCGGTTCTCAACCTCACTATTAATAATAGTATTATACGGTGCCGTTCTCTTATTTATCGTTGTCGTAGATAGTTAAGGCATCTATCTGGCAATTTTTATATTTCCATTATTTTTATCAATGTAAGCAAGAATAATCTGTATATTCTTGATGTGAGTAATGCGCGACCTTCTCTAGAGGCTGTCTCTATAAATTTGCTACGTCCATCGTCTTGGGCCAGTACTATTGATCAACATTTGCCATGTAGATTAACTCGTTTCCTTTCAGAATAGCCGTAAAATTGTTTCTCACCAAGGCAAAGTATGTGTATCTAAAAATGGCTAAGTGTTTGTCAATGCTCGTCCAGCCGAAGGTAGTTGCCAGGGTCGGCGTTGTTTTTATTGAACTAAGAATACTTTGCGACTTCTTTTTGGTTCATTCGGAATACGTTTATTTTGATAAAATCATAGGGCCGAATTCGCAAAAAGTGTTTAAGGGTTAGACGCCTGTAACACCTCCTTATTCAGACTCAAGGCAAAAGAAAAGCTTTTGTTTAGGGTTTTTACTGTAATACGCACTGGCAATTTTTGCTGTGTTGTGAACCAGGTAACCTGGTTATGCAGTATGTTGCTCCGTACATTTTGCCCGCTGCTTAATCCCAGGTCACACTGTGGTGATTTAGGGGGGCGAGTCCCTGCGAACTAGAATGAAATGGTCCATGGACCATTGTGCTCACCCCTTTGGACATAATAGTGTTAATGAAAGAGAGAATGCACATGGTCCATGGACCACTTCATTCTAGTTCGCGGGGATTTGCCCACCTAAGTCGCCACAGTGTGACCTGGGCTTTACGTTTTCCTTTTGTCTGAGCTAGTAGACAAACCTGCTCGAGTGTTTAACTTTTTCCTTTGTTCTCCTGGACTTGGACGCATGAAAGTTATCCACGTGTGATTACACTGGGTGTAAAAGTCTGCGAGAAACGAGCGACTAGGCAGTAAAACAATGCATTTCCGTACCTTGACACTGAATAACTAAGTATTTAGACGCTAATTTACCTAAACGCCCTGTTTGAATTCGGCCCATTAATTTGCTCTTATATTTGAAACCTCTCAAGTAACTATCAATAAAATTGATGACTTCGGGAGTATTTTGTTTCAGCAAAAAAAACGTAGGAATATTTTATGCAAAGGATGCCGTTTTTCCTATATGATGCAGTTCACTACACAGTCGGCATTTTTGCAACAGGTTTGTCACTTCGGTCTGCCATTAGGCCTACACTACAGCCATTAACCGTTCAGAGATGCCAGTTCTTAAATTCATTATGANTCAAAACAACAGGACACTTCAGTTGCCAGACTCCCAACGTTGTGTACATGCTTAGATGCAAGAGATGCCCTGACATGTACATAGGTGAAACAGGCCAAACTCTCCGCAAAAGACTCAATGGACACAAACAAACTATTCGAAACAAAAATGTACATCTCCCCATTGGAGAACATTTTACTCAGAATGGACACTCTATAGATGACCTAAGAGTTAGTGTTCTCAAAGGCTCCCTCCCAGACACAGGACAGAGACGGTCTATGGAGCAAAAACTTATAAAAACATTCAACACCCTCAACTGTGGCCTCAACCGTGATGCAGGCTTTCTCGCCCATTACACTTTGTAACCTGATCTCCCTTAATTACACCACTCCTTAGTAATCCCCTGATCTGCTATTTCTGTCATGTGGACGTTTAGCATTATCTAGTCTATGGACCCTTGTTTTGTGTATTGTGTTATCATCTTATGTTTTTATTGCATTTAACTTTCTGCCTTCCTTATGTGTTGTACATCCTGTGCTCTTCATACCTGATGAAGACACAGTTAGTGTCGAAAGCTCGTATCGGGTCTCTCTGAGACCAATATATAGTTGATCATGAAAAAGGTGTTATTTCAAGTTATTTGTATTTTACTGATCAACACGGCAACCATTTTATACTGTACATGAATGAAAATTTCTCCGGTGTCTATTCATCGATTACGTAATGATTGATATATCGGGCTGGATGACCGTACCAAACGACGGTTACCATTATGTATCTGTGGTTGTTAGCACTGTCATGTAATATTTTACCATAAGTATAAAAGTATCGTATTCCGCATGTTGTTTCCTATATTGAACCCCTTGCAGCTACTATATGACACGACCACCCATAAAGCTTCCTTAGAGCAAAATAACTTTTACATTTTTAGCAAAAATTTCTCTCATCAAAGTCATCTTTCTCCCCAAACCAATCATGTTGGAATACAATTCAGTTCCAATCAAACTAGACCAAGTTCAAATATTCTTTAATACACAATGGTATACAATGATTTAACTCAAAAGGAAAATTCAGTCCAGCTGCATGTCATATACATGTACAATAAAACAGTCAACCCTGACCAAACAAACACTCTTCACACCCTAGCACCTCACATGTGCTAATTAGGCTTAATTGTGCCTGTTGGTGGGCACAGTGAGCTGTGGGAGTACGGTTCGTGGTCAACAGCCTTCATGGCTGACTACACAACAAATTGAGAAGGGTAATTAAGGGTAATTAGGGTTTGGAATCAAACCTCACTTTTCCATAGAGGGGGATTTACCGGTATACGGCCTACAGGCATGCACATCATGGCATAGGCCTAGGCTAGGCCTGCATGATTCAGCGGATCCTCTCGCTCAACCATCAAAAATCACAAACCTGTACCATCAGCGATGCTCTCTGTTATTGCAAGACTAACAAAAGTGTGTTTGTAACACTGAAATACAGCATAAAATGCAATAAAATGAGAAGAAATACCCCCTCGGGAAAACGGACGTCTGCTCTTGCATTCGGGTGACTGACGTACTCCAGCCACGTGATCAGGCAACGCGGGCTATCTTCAGTCTACAAGGGCGTGATTTTCACATACGCTAAGAGCGAATTTCACTCTATCGGGATTTACAATTCCCGGGCGCGGGAAGTTAGGCACACACTCCTCTTAGAGTGAAGGCAAGCATTTCGGACTTCAATATTTCGGAGTGATATCTCACTTTAATGGAGTGAAACGTCTTTAGCTCTTGAATTAGAGTGACAATTTCACTCCCTGGAATTTAGAGAGTAGGCAAGCTCGTAAACGGACTTGGGCCTACTCTAAACATCCAAATGTTCGCGGCCGTTTTGTTTTAATCAATCCAATGGAAAAGTAACCCTTTGCTCTTTAGTATTGTCCCCTTCAGAGTAGGGCTATCATTCATAAAAAAGTTAGGCCTAGTCATGATAGTACAGGTAGGCCTACTATAGCCTTGCTGATACTTTGCAGGGTGAAAATGGCGTCAAGGAAAAGGAAAAAAAGGAGAACGAAGGAGGAGGCAACACGAGGAAGAAATATAGACAGTGGGTTCCAGAAGCCATGGCTGCTGCTGTTCGTGTGGTTAAAGATGGACAAATGGGCGTAAGGACTGCTGCGTGAGAATTTAAAGTCCCAAGAACAAGCCTGGGAGACCATGTTAAAGGGAAAACAAAGGAGGATGCAGCCCCTGTTAGGCCCCGTTGCATTCATATGATAAGCGGCAGTTTATTGATTATGTATGCAACAGGGCCGACGTAGGACAAGGGTTTTCCAAAACTAACTTTCTGCGGTACGGTGCACAGCTCGCCAATAAAATAAACACCCCCTTCAAATCGCCCCTAACAGCATATGACAAATGGTGGCGAGGAGTCAAGAGACGCCACGGCGATTTCTCCTTAAAGGAGTTAGACGCCGAAGTTGTAAACAAGCTGGTTTGTTTACAAATATGGTCGGCAAACTAGTTTTATTCCTTCGTGCAGGTGGCAGCACCCGTGATCGTTAGACTGGTTCCCGGTCCGATGCAACTCACTCACGATATTCAGGTCAGTACATATCACCGACAATAGGTGGCAGCACCGCAGGCGTCCGTGGATAGAGAACCAGTGAGTGAGTGTTTACAACTTCGGCGTCTAACTCCTTTGAGGAAGCCCGAGGAACGGCAAGCATCCGCCACAAATGTCTTCACCACGTTAAAGTCTCCACGTACAGTACCTACTTCGCTGTGCTAAAGCAGGTCCTCACTGAAAATGAGCTGATGGAAAAACCATGGGGAATTTGGAATATGGACGAGACGGGGCTTCAGCTGGAATACAGGCCAGGAAAAGTGGTTGCAAGGTAATCTATACAAGGGCGTATCGAGTGTATCCATCCATTCGCTATTAAGGCCAAATGACAAAATGATTATTTCACTGTGAGGTCTTATATATTTTTAGCACAAACTCATGTCTCATTCTGATTTCAGGGTTTGGAGTCACTATTTGCGGAGCAACACCAGTGGAAACCGGGAAATGACCACCATTCTAGGGTGTGGCAACGCTCTTGGGCAGGCTGTCCCTCCTCATGTAATTGTGAAAGGAAAGACAGCAAGATCCAGGCCATTTACGACACGGAAAATGCTTCGAAGAATGGCATGATCAGCGCATTGGATTCTGGGTGGGTGAAACAGGTAGGGGTGGCTGAAGTCGAGAAGCAGAGATGTTTGTTGTTAAGAATATGCCATACCTCCATAAAATTGAGTCCATTTGATCTGCAGGGCTTGGTATAGTCTGACTCAGGCTAGAGGTGACATCAAAGGAATGTTTGGTATGGGAAATAGACCATTCACTGACCACAAGTAAAATCCAAGGAAAACCATATGCTCACTTACATAGGGCATTATACAATGGCTATTAGAACACTCTATATTCAATGGCTATTAGAGACCCTGTCCATTTGGATTATTTGGGTCTATTAAGAAACCACAGTTCATGTCACATTTCCCAGAACTCGCATAACTCAAATTCCTTTGATCCTCTAGCCTGAGTCGGACTATAAGAATGTGGTTTGAGAAGTGCTTTTTGCCGGCAGTTGAACCTGAACGACCACAAGTGCTGATCGACGACGGTCACAACGCCATAACTTCGTGGAATTAATTGAAGTAGCCAGAGAAGAAAGTATCCTGGTAGAGTTACCCGAACATACATCGCACTTTCTACGGCCTTTGGACAGGTTTCTCTGATTAGTAGAACTTAGATGTTGGCAGATTGGCACCCCAGGTCAATCAACTTTTCTTTCGTACAATAAGTGACTGTCCAACTTTGATTCTATCGAATTTTCCGGAACATCCATAACACGTTTGTGCTTTTGTTGCAGAAAGACCAGTTCAAAGGGACTGTCAGTAATATCAGACTGCAGATCATCCAGAGCCCCCAGCATTTCACTTCTACTAAGGTCATTCTTTAGAAGAAGTGGGCGGTCGACCTCTTCTTCAGCAGGTTCAATGTCAACTGGTGTTCTCCACCACACCTTTTTTTCTTTACTGCTCCAGTTTTCTTCCCGCCCACCACATTACCAGCTGTTGCTATCTTAGTCAAACTGACGTTTGTCTTCTTTCGCCACAACTGTAAGAATGCGCGGAAATGCTCTCCATCATTGGACATTTTGGACGCTACTGCAAGAGCATGAGAGCATATAACTGAGTTCCACATACTACAATCACACGACACCTTACCATTTTTGTGCACATGCACAATGTGAGGTCTTTGGCCAGCACTGCGGTTAACTGTTCTGCCACTTGGCCCTCCAGGAGCATTTTCTACTTGACCAGGTTGACGAATCAGTTCTATGCAGAATCAGAAACCCCTGGAATCGCATCATTTGAACAATTTCAGAACTCCAATGACATGAATGAGGATAAAGTCACACTGCTGAGGACTGACTTTGCAGGCATTACTGTCTGGTTCTGAGTATGAGGGGCTAAATCTGGATTCTGTGACTAGTACCTGCATTGTCATGATTGTCTGCAATGTTGCGAGGCTGTTCAGCCCAGAAGCGCTTTAAAGCAGCATCTCTTTCAGTTTCTAACATCCGATTCCACCTGGACCTGTCAACACGTAGATGGGAATACCCCTCAGCTAAATCGTAATCACCCTCTCCATAAACAGCCCTTTCCATCAGCTCAGACAAGTCGTGTTTTTGTCTTGAGATGGAGTCCTTTATCTTTTTTGCAGACTCTCCATGGCATTATTGCTAAATTGTTCGATTCCTGCTACACTTGTGACTCCTTTGATGAGGTGAGATTTAAAGAGATATGTTTCATGCCGGAGGAACTAAGCATAAAAGCCTGGACCAAATGCTCTCAAGAGTCTTTTAGGTTGAACAATTTCACATCAACGTCCTCTGCAGATTCTGCATCAATTACGACCTTCGCCTGGACTTGACGAACTCGGGTTCCGAAAATGTCTTTGGGTATGTGTTTTTTAGCAAATGATTCCGCACCCAAGCTGTTATTAAGTGAATGTTCAAGATTCTGCTTTTTATGGTCTTTACATGGCAACTTTATTGAGTCAGGCAGCATCATCACCACTGAATTACTAATGACTTCTTCGCCGTCACTGCCTACAGCTTGAATATACCTGAACTCAGAATTCAAGCAGTGCAGAGTTGACCAGAAGTAGTAGTAATAATCCTCAGTTTCTCGCTTATTGTGGACAAGCATAGGGCCAATGATGTGTGGGTGTTTGCCAGCGTAACGTCCACTAGCATGCACCAACAGCGGGTGTTGATATGAAGTTGATGTGAGGTAGTAATCGGCCAGATTAAACGTCCCATCAATTGCAAAGGGGGAGAAAGTCAGTGGGATTTTGCAACAGCGAATGGTGTCGGCAAGCTGGCAATCTGCAGACAGAATGTACTGTAACCCAGAATTGGTAACTAAAAGTGAAAAATGTCCATTTCGTAACATGAATTTCTGATGTCCCTACATAAACGCGCGTAGCTCCCAAAATATGCAACCAAAATTGGTGACAAGACACTCATTCTGGAGGCAACTAAATGGTTGTGAGGAAATACACATGTAGTCGCCTTCGGCCTACGTTTTCGTCAGGTTGCCAATCTTTAAACGTCTTTATCTCGATAACTGTTGCGTCAAAATGAAGCTACTTTTTCCCCTCTTTCTTTTGGCGCTAGTTGCGTCGTCGTAGCTGCTTCCGTTCCGGAGATAGAGTCATTATGTCACAACAAGTGATTTGCGCTTTGGAGTCTGTCAATCTAGACCCAGGGACAAATGTTAAAACGCAATTTTAGCCAGGTTTCTTCAAAGGGAGCAAAATCGCTGATTGAGAGGGAGTGGGGTAGTCTCGCATTAACAAATATGCAAATCAGACATCAATCGGCCTACTGGTTACGATTCTAGGTCAATTTGAATGTGCGACGGTGTGTGGTACCGGCCACTCTCGACAAAACTCGAGACTCGGCGCGAAAGGGTTAACTCTCTTGCAAAACCTAACTTCGTCCGTTCATCTTCAGTGCCCCGACGATTAGCATGTTTGAAGTTCTGTGTTTGCTTTAGATTTCTGGGCTGTTCAGATGCACCTTTTTCACGAACTAGTTGGTGGTAAACATTCCTTGGTTTAGCGTTCGTATCTTGTACTTTAGTCTTCACTTCTTCTACAGCCACAGGGTCGGTCCTGATGTATGGGCGACTGCTCTTCGTGGCTTTACTATGTTTTGGAAAAACTAAGTCTTCCTTTGCACCATGTTGTAAAAGACAATGGCATGATGTTGTAAAAGACAAGGGCATAATTTCCTTTGTACCATTCTTGATGTTGTAAAAGACAAGGGCATAATTTTCGGACACACCTCTAGAATTCACAACTAGTAGAAATGACTCGTTCAAATACCACACCCTTTGCCAAGCTAGCCTTGTGTTTACCATACTGATGGTACAGAATGTAGTTGTGCCTATCCTTGGTACCCATCTCTACATGAATGACACCATCCTTATCAAAATCTACCAGGAAATGACCTTGGTTTGCTAGTGACCCAGGCATCATTATCATCTGCATATAGTGAATCCAGTCGAATATTTCCAAGGCTCACCAAGAAGACAGCTGTCTCTTGCACACTTACAGGTTTCTTTTTACACATTTTTTCATCTGGTTTGTCGCCAAGAATTGTTTTCATGATTTCCTTTCCACCAAAACAACTACCAGTAGTCTCTGTTGTCCACAGTGGGAAGTCCTTGTTTCCATGGAAATACTGAACTGCTTCTTTCCTGAAAAAGAACCCAAGGCAAACATGTAATTCCATTTTGCATCTAAAGGAATATCAACCCATGGAGACCTGAACAATTTTAAAATGGCAAAAAGTCCAATATCTGTTGGGAATTCAGTGTATTCAGTGTAAACAAGACTTTCCCAGATACCGGTAGGGCACATGCAAAAAGACCAGTCGTTTTTCTGGAGGATATCTCGCCCGGTGCTAAAACCGGGACACATAGGGACCTGAGACGTGAGAACCCCAGACACAGAGACATCCTCCCGGTGAAATTTACCTTACTTTCCTCATCCTCATCACATTATCGTCATCATCACTAGTACGTGTTATGCAGATCGGGTTTTCTTTCTGAAAAAAATGCATTGTGTCTTGAAATCAAGTGTAATGTATAATAGGCCTTGTAATATTCGGAGGCTGTCTTTACTGCACACTTTTTTACAAATGCAGTGGAGATGTTATAACACTTTTCCCTATTCTGCCTTCTCAATCTTATATGTACTTTGTAAACCCGGAAATAACCACGTCCTTTATTTCGGCATGTGTTCGTGACCGTTTGAGATTTCTTAATAAATAATACGGGCCATGTCTTTCCCTTTTGTTTTATGATCGTGAGTGTTTCCGGGTTTGCAATTCACTCCTTGGTCTTTGCTCTTTGTATTCCAACGAACGGACCCGATGCCAACCACCTGTCTGTGTTCCTTGTTTACCCTGTTTGTTATCTCTATTTTGTATATTCTTTTTTTCTTCCTTCTCTGTATGGTTCAATGTATTATGTTTTTGTTGCTCTGTCCGCCTGTTACCTTTTCTTGATGGCATATCTGTCTCAGGAGCCGCTAATGCTGTGCTTTGGCTCCTGATTATTGTAGTTCTCGGTATTGGCGAATAAAGCTATACATACATACATACATTCCGACGATAAACCTATCCTACAGCGTTGGATTGAAGCTAAGTTGAGTTCAACCTATCCTACATTCATCGCACAGAATGTGTATCATTCTCAGGCCACACGTCGCGAAACAGGAGTTTGTTTCATGTTGACCTGCTGGGTCAGCTTTGTTCAAACCTGTGTAGTTCATGTGTATCAATCACCGGCCTACTTGGGATGAGATGGTGGGGATGAACATTTTTTCTGATAAGCAATTACATGAGAATAATTTTGATATTTTGAAATTTCCAAAATGTTGATGCAGAAATGTGACAAACAAGTTTTCCTTTCATATGCAACAAACCGCGTCAAAATTGGTTCGGTAGTATTTGAAATATTCAAGATATCAAAAGTGTAGATAAACATCAGTCAATGCCTGTACATTCGTTACGGTTCATTATGCCCCACTTCAAAAGAAGAGGGGGGGGGGCATTATGTCGTCACCCGTTACGTCCGTCTGTCGTCCGGCGTCAGCGTCGTCGTCCGTCTGTTAACTTTCCCATTTCCGATCATTTAAAAGAAAGCAGTTGGTCCAATCAAATTGATATTTTGTTATGTTGGGGGTGGCCGAAGGAAGGTTCCTTTCGAAAATGGCCAAATTCCGATTTCCAATATGGCCGCCAGAGCCGCCGTCTTGATAACCAATTCCGTCAATTTCAGGAAGAAACATTTGTCCGATCATATTGATTTTGTGTGTGTATGTTTGGGGTGACTAGGGGAAGGTTTCTTTCGAAAATGACCGCGTTCCGATTTACAATATGGCCACCAGAGCCACCATCTTGAAATCAGATTCCGTCAATTCCAGGGAGAACCTTTTGTCCGATCATATTGAATTTTTTATCCGTATGTTGGGGGTGACTAAAGGAAGGTTCCTTTTGAAAATGACCGCGCTCCAATTTACGATATGGCCGCCAGAGCCGCCATCTTGAAATCAGATTCCGTCAATTTCAGGGAGAACCGTTTGTCCGATCATATTGATTTTTTATCCGTATGTTGGGGTGATTAAACGAAGGTTCCTTCCGAAAATGGCCGTGTTCCGATTTACAATATGGCCGCCATCTTGAAATCACATTCAGTCATACTCTCCCACCCAAACGCATATGTCGAGGCCAGTGGAACCAGGCTGATCGCATTGTACATTCAGTGGCTGAAGCCATAAAATGAAGGCTGAAATAATATATAACAGTCGCTCTGGAGTCCGGTGGGAGATAGGTCAATCACCATTTTACAGGTGGCAGCAAATGTCAGAGTATTGGATAAGTCACTCAATTACATGATGTGCCATCTGAAATGGGTGATTTATCGAAAAAGGTCCATTGAGTGCGTGTGTGTGTGTGTGTNGGGGGGGGGGGGTAGCATGGTGAGTCCTCTCACCGTGCCGGTATAAGCTACTGCAAAGTTTTGTGGTCAACAACACTCGCTTGTTTCACGTGAAGAAATGATTGGATAGCCGATCATTATAAAGGGACTCTCCTGAGCGCCATGCAGTCCCTTGGATACCATGGGTGGGAAATAAAACGCTGTGATCCTTGCAACCGAAGTCACAATCCATAGCTTTATAATCGCGCTGTGAATTGCAATCAGACAGGCCCAATTTTGATAGGATCGCGAAAATATTGATTTTACCCCGATTTTACCAACGTCTTCAAATATTTCTGGGATATCGATTGGGAATATATTTTCTGTGGGCAGTGAAATACGTGTATCCTACAAGCATGTAGTAGGCGTTGTTGTATACGCTCCTGAAAGCGTGGAATCCAACTTTAATTTTCAACCTGATTTTGCTTCGCGACTTGCTTTGCAACTGGGCCCTCCATCGCTGCAGTGGACCAACCACGCGTGATTTCCTACACTGGCAAAGACGTGATCAATTTCAGGACGGCAATCGGTCGGCGACGGGTAACAGTTCCTTGCGTTCGTATTCAATCGCAGGTTGCAAAGCAACGTCGAAAAGCCATCAGCAGTGGATTCCGAGCTTAAAGCTAGGAATCGACTGTTGATTTTCTGCTTTGCTACTTGCTTTGCAACCTGATTCTGCTTTCCGATCTGATTCCCAATGCGCTGCATTGCAAGCGGAGATCAAAGTTGCTTTCGTCTGCGTTGGAAAAGTAGACTGCATCGCAAGGTGGCAAAGGTAGTCCACTACTGATACTCGATCAGCGATCGTGTGGCAAGTTGCAACGCAACCCAGTTGCACAGCAAAGCAAGTCGCAAAGCAAAATCAGGTTAAAAATCACAGGTGGATTCCGGCACCTATTTGAAATGATTGACACCCTGCGCAGACCATGGCCATGGGTAATAGCCGTATTTCGGGTTCTACTATACACACGGTGGCAGATACGCGGTATGCAGGTCTATGATGCAAAATACATCTGTTATTGTTGCAAAGTTCTTCAATACTTTTATTGTTTCATAAATTCCCTTTCCTCTTTCTGTGAACTAAAATCAATACAGCCAAACATTCATAAGCGAGCTACGCAACGCCTTATACTACAAACACAGGATAAAACGCAATTCTAACCAACAGCGTACTCGCAAGTCTATCGCTGCCTTCAATGCCCTTGCTGGCTTAAAGGGAGACTCCATTCACTGTGTAAAACTTTGAATTTTTGAAATATCGTTAATACAGTCAACTTGTTTGATATCTGCAACATGTCATTTTTTTAATCGGCAAACTCATCATTTAAGCATTTTTACTGCATCCCAAGGGGGCCAATGTACAGCACATGTGATGTCATATGTGCTCAATGCATATTTATGAAGGCACAACCAATAGGCCTAGGCAGTCACAGTATTAGCTCATTCACTACAAAGGTCGTCAGCCTATTGGCACTAGTGACATCACAGCACATGGCAATAGTCTCTATGGATTGATAAAAATTCAAACGTTTACAATGATTGGAGTGTCTCTTAAAACTTGGCAGTAGCGCATATTTAGCAGAAACCACTCACTTCAAATTTCAGGGCCAGGGGCCATATGCATAAAACTTCCTTAAGTTAAGTGCAAAACTTACCCTTAAAGTCTAAGGATTTCACTTTACCAAGTGCCATACTTAAGGTGTATGCATAAAACAAACTAAGGGCATACTCAGCTAAGGGCAACCCTTAACTAAAGTATTTCCAGGAATTGTGGTGTCAGCCAATGAAATTTCAGTATTCAAGGGGTTTCCCAGATTTCTTGAGTGTTATACTTAAGGAAGGTTTCTCAAATGTAGGCTGCATGTACATGAACATGACTGCAGGCAATGCTGTAATGCACATTTTAGTATGTTAGGAACTGTGTAAAGTGGCTATTAACGGTGGAAAACAAAAAAGAGGTTACCAAATTGGTAGGACAGAAAGAGGATACATGGTCTGTCAAATCAAAATCCTTGGCACAGTTCAATGTTATCCCACCCTAGCCTAGCACATAATTTCCCCTGCCTATTTGGCTAGCATGCATTAAAAAACAGCATGGATAGCATATTCCAACCTGTGCCTGCCACAACTGTGAAGTTAAGGAGTCAGTTAAGGGAACTGTCACCACACTTAGAGTTAAGGGTGATTTTGAGGCTTTCACTATTCCAAAGTAGCTTTCTGCATCTCCCTTAAGTTAAGATTTCCACTTTAGTGGTGGTTTGAGGGAATCCCTTGGGATTTTCATACTTAAGTAGTTTTATGCATATGGCCCCTGGACTATTTGAAAGGAAGGAAGATCGAATGTTCATCTGCGAGATAAAATTCGATTTCTTTAAAAACCTCACTCACGCTACCTTTTTCCCGTGAAGTAGCTATGATTAAATGCATTAAGGACCCGTCCAGTGGACTGAACTCGTATCGGTCAAACTCTCTTTCGTGGCATATTGGATGAAAATACGTTGATGTTTCACGAAATGAAAACTTTCCAGATCCGCGTTTTATTAAACCATCCTTCGGATCAGGCACCTGCTGCAGGAAGATGGCGCAAGGCAGAGGTGCAATCACCAGAAACATCCCAGTCCGTGCGTCAAATCGGGTTTGGAGATTGCCACAACGTTTGTCAAGTGTTGGGAACAACTGAATAAGATAAACCTTCATGTCATACCGAGTTTTTTCAATGTGTGATATGAAATACATGTCACCCGTTATTTTATAAACGTAATGCACTCCTTTGTCCAGCCGTCTGGGAATTTCCCCAAGTCGCAGATCAACACCATTTTTATAGATCAAATCGAAAGTAGTCGATTTGTTTCTTTCTTCTGTGTCGTATATAGTAAAATGCCAACGACCTTTAATCTGACAAGAAACAAGAGACTTTCCTTCTAATCCAAAACGTAGAAAATACCCCAACACTGGCCGAAAGCAAATCTGTGTCGACGGAAGGACTATTTTCCCCCTAGCTTTACCATGTATGATATTTAGGAGATAAATGAGATATATCCATCTCCTTCTTTTTAGACGCCGGCGTTTCCCCACGAGGACGTACAATCGTTTATACAGATCTCCCCTCATGATGAAGCTGAAGCGATTCAGAAACTTCGTCTCATAAATCTTGACATAATGACGTTTCACACGGTGACATAGATGCAGAGTGCTTAAAGGAGAAGTAGGGGGTGGAAATTTATACACAAATATCCAGCCAGACTGCCAATCAAAAAACCAGATGTCCTTATTTACAGTGGAAACGACTGGTTTAAATTTTCCTCTTCCGACTTTCCTGTACTTGAAGGGTTTGTCCTAAGAAAATGTGTCGAAAATAATCGAACCTATAGAATCTCAACAAAATGATAGCTCTCGTAGTGAGCCGCGAATTGGCTCACGAAGTTAGTCTAATGGTTA
>NMRB01003965.1:16632-46711 GCA_002633025.1 Notospermus geniculatus | reverse complement strand
CCCCCCCCCCCCCCCCCTTAGCCGGGAATCTTGTTGTCATAACAGACAGTGATCAACAAAACCTGTGGTCTCCCAAGACTCTGGTTATATTGACAGTATGACGTAACTTCCTGTTACAAATAAAAGCCTATTCATGGTATTGATGAGGTTTTGCACTGAACAGACATGGGTTGAAGTCAGTGTCACTTCTCATTTGGTGCATAACGTGAGAACTGAACTGGAACTGCCTAGGCCTGCTCTTCAGAGTATAAAATCAGTAAAGAGGGGCTGTCCCAGAAGTGTTTCCAGATTACTGTGTGAGTGGGATTTATTTTTGCTAAAAAATGCCAAAAAAGGCATTTTCTCTTGAGATTCTAAAAAGGATAAGTTGCAGATGTTGCTCCGTCAGGCAAGTTGAATATAATGAAGAAAGAAAATTTGAAATCGGACGATTTTTCAAAAATTGTCAAAAAATGACTTTATAAAATGTCATTTTTCTCTCAATTAATTAAAATTGATTTCTGGCAAAACAGCATGGTTCTATGTCCAACATGTTGCTACAGATTGGGTGCAAATACCATTGCTGTAGCGCCAGTGGTTTTTGAGATATTAAGGATAACTTGCTGTCCTTTTACTTTCCTACAAGAGTGTACACAATTGCTCTCTTTACATTTATGCGGACGATTGCTCTTTGTTCTTGCCAGTTGGATATCATGATAATGCCGATCAATCTACAGATCTTCTTCACAGTGATTTAAACAGACTTGAGAGTTGGTCACAGCGGTGGAAATTAGATTTTAAAGCTGGCAAGAGCAAAGAAGTTATTTTCCATGCTGCTAGCAGGCCGCCCAACGTTTTTAGTCCTCTTATACTTAATGGTGACCCCATAGGCCTACCTAGGGGACTCAAGCACAAACACCTGGGCCGACCGAATCGAAACGCCGATAGCGAAGCCGGCGATAGTGGCCTTAACAACGCCTATCAACTGATAGTGTACCAGCGCTGGGTAAATGGCCGAATCCAAACGCTGTTAGCGCGCCGGTAGTCCATGCCACTGGTAGGCTATCGGTATGACTGTATCATGGACGGTAGGCCCTTTTCCTTGGACCAAGGTTGGTCTATTAATAGGGAGGTTTCGCAAATCTGACGAAAAACGAAGTACGAAATACGAAATTGGACGTCATATCCATGACGTAATGTATTTCAGGAAATGGCTGGTACCACAAATGTCGCCTGCTGCAAGAGCGTCTTTTAGCGTATGACGTTAGACCGATAGAGGTACGGTGTATATTAAACTTTGAAATTTATCTTACGTTTCCACTTCCTTGATACGAATTGGAAATTTTAAAATTCAAGATGCGCCATAACTCTTTCGATCCTACATGACATGCCAAAAGACGCACTGGCAGGAGGGACATTTGTGGTACGAACCATTTCCTGAAAAACATTACGTCATGGATATGACGTCCAAGTTCGTATTTCGTACTTCGTTTTTCGTCAGATTTGCGAAAACTCCCTAATATCCCTCGCCACGAAATCTATTTTGATTCCTTTGTAAGTTGTGCAACTGGGATAATTATAGGGCACGGACTGCGGCGCAAGGTACGGTCTAGTGCTCTTACGTTCACCCTTTCTGCCCAGTTTGTGCCAGTCAGTCTGCGCCAAAGCCTGACCGAAATCGTGCTGTTGAATTCGGAGGCCGAAAAATATCTTATCATGAGGTTGTTAATAGCCATCACAATGCCACGTTGACGGTCAATCACTCCGCTAAAAAATATAGGTGTGGGGAACCGATATTGGCTGAAAATATCTTCATCGGTATATTCCTCATCGTAGGGAATGCAGCGGTTTCTTAATGTGCTCATTCTGTACCCACGCTCAACGACGCCCATCGCCACATCACCTTGAACACGCCCCATACTGCTTGGAAGTGGTCAACGAACACCACTAACAGCGCGCTAAAGGAGGTCTCGACCGCCTATAGTGAAACAGCTTACCGGCGCCTATCTGTGACGTCATTGATAGCCTAACAAAGTTTCAATTCGGTGTTCCTGTGAAGCCCGGTAGCTACCGGAGTTTCTATTCGGGGATAGCGCCTATTGGCATTTGGCCTATACCGATAGGCATTGATAGCGCTATCGGAGTTTCGATTGGGTCGGCCCTGGGATTAACTCTTGACAGCACACTTACTTTTAGCGGCCATTTGCATGATATCATCACGAAATGTAATAATCTTTTGAATCCGCTCAAGGGGCTAAAATTTGCCATCAGCTCAAAGCACTGACCTCGAGAAAATCTTCTCGTCGACTCATTTGTACTTCCTCACCTGGAATATGGGTTAATTATTTTTGATGTTGCTACTGTCAGCCTGCTTGCCAAACTCGATCAAATTCATTATCGGGCTGCACTGATCATTTCCGGATGTCCATTAGGTACCAGTTGTGTTAAGACTCTTGACTGCTTGGGCTGGATGTCTCTTGCTCAACGCAGAAGAGAAAAGAAATTACTGTTGATGTTTGATTTTGAACGCCTGTTGCTGCCGACCTATGTTCACAATGCCTTCTCTCATTATATTAATCCAGTTCAAGATCAGAGGTTACGCCATCCTCAGTTGTACAGGCTCCCCTTCTCTATGTCCAACAAACTTTCTAGATCAACCATACCGAGTTCAATCAAACAGTGGGAAACATTACCTATTGAAATAAAATCCAAGTATTCCAGGAACTCTTTCAAATATAACACGCGGGTCTTCTTAAACGGGAAAAAGAATAAGTTGGCCACGACTAAATTGAACATGGATCGAAACCTTGAAATTAACCTTAATAGAACCAGATGCGATTTCATCTTTAGGGCTCACCTCTTTTCTCATAATTTTGCTGGCATTAACGATCCTGCATGTCAATGTGGACATAGGTCTCAGTCAGCTCAACACCTACTCTTCCATTGCCCTCTCATCCTACAATTACGCACTAGACTTTTTTCTGACCTTGAAAAGCTGCCATACTTCACCTCATCTTATTCTAGTTTTACCCGCCTTGATCAGCGAATGAGGATGTTACTGTTTGGTAATCAATTACTCCCGCATCAAGTTAATGTTCAGCTAATCAGTATTATCTCTAAATTTATTACCGATGCCCAAATCATCTTGAATGCTATTTGATATTTTACTCTTGATTCCTTTACTTTGAAAGTCTCCATCTCGCCAATCTTATCGTTTCCTTCAGCATCTGTAAAACATCCTGTTCGGAATCATGGCCGGTCACCTGTTGTTGTGTATCATTCTTTGCGCTGTTCATTTATTTTGTCTTGGGCTCAACTTTTAGATGGCTTGTCAGAGCTAATAATGCTTACCTCTACGCCTCAGCTCTGACAGGCCAACTTTTGTATCATGTACAGTCATTTCATTTATCTCAATAAACCTTATATATATATATATATTTGTTCGTTATCCCACCACCCCAGATGACGACTTCCTCTATTGTACATGTCGTGATACTTGTTTTTACTCTACTTCGTGCGTGCAGGTAAGGTCTTTAGCCAGGGAGTGTCACTCTACCCTGGGAGCTAAGCCTAGTCCTCTATTGAGATTGTGGTGTGGATGGAAGTTGAATGATTTGACATCTCGCATATCTGACTTTGTATATCTTTTATTTACTTTCCTTCAAGTTTGCTTTCTCAGTGTACTTAACAACATCATTTTTATCTTTACAGTCCAATGCTGCCTCTGCGAAGTTCGCAATGTCCAACCACAGGAACACGTATCGTTGAAGCAGAAGGGTCCCAAAGGGACCATTACTAACAACACTTATATTACGGACAAGGAATGAAACACCTCCATTTTGTACACAAGATAGGCCTACGAAGAGCCCAACTACGTCGCTGAAAGTTGTCTGTAACACCACAATTTCAGCGTTTTCATCCAGTCAATCGACCTTCCGTTACACGTAAAGATATTAACAATTAAAAATATCTCTTCATTACAAACTTTTTTCCTCTTGATCCTTGCTTTTGATCAGTTTTTTGGCAAAAAGTCTCGATTTTGTGACAGCCGAGACCAACCGTGAACCAGAACGAGGCTAAAAGGGCTTCCCCACGCTTTAAATAAACTGATGCGTAGAGTTCTTACTTGTGGCCAATCAGCGTTGATATATTTATACATCGGGTCACCCATGAGGCAAGAGTTTATTTATAGTGTGGGGAAGCCCTTTCAGCCTCGTTCTGGTTCACGGTTGGTCTCGGCTGTCACAAAATCGAGACTTCTTGCAAAAAACTGTTCAAAAGCAAGGATCAAGAGGAAAAACGTTTGTAATGAAGAAATATTGTTAATATCTTTACATGTAACGGGAAGGTCGATTGACTGGATGAAAACTCTATTTGTGGTGTACAGACAACTTTCAGCGACGTGGTTGGGCTCTCCGTATCTTGTGTACAAAATGGCGGGTGTTTCATTCCTTGTCCGTAATATAAATGTTGTTTAGTAAGGGTCCCTTGGGGACCTTCTGCTTCAACGATACATGTTCCTGTGGTCCAACTCCATGCAGACGTTGTGATGTGACCAAACTTCGTGATGAGATGAACTCTGGAAAATAAAATGAACTTTGATAAATTATCTCGAAATTACATGTATCCCGTGAAATTACGTAAAATTGGCTGCTATGGTGGCGAACTAACTTAAGAACACTTTGACCGGTCAACCTGAATTTTTTTGTGAGGGTTGGATTCTATGAGGGGAAGGTTCCTTTCGATGACCAGCTCCGCTGCCCATCCAAGATGGTGGCTATGGTGGCCATCTTGAAATCGGTTTTCTGTCAGTTAACTTGAGATTGCTTCGCCCGCAAACAACATACAGTCGGGGGCATGCCACGTTCTGCTTTGCTCTTGCCTGCTCATGTTGAGGACTATTCACAGACTGGAATGTGTTGGCTGTGATCTTGATTTCTGATGGTGCTGCTCAACTTGAGACCTTTTCTCGCACAAGTTCACTCTCTACGGGCAATTCAACTCTAAGCATTCGTTTGTGTCATTGGTCTCAACGTAAGCCACAACGTAAACCACAACGATGAATTGCCCATCGAACTTGCATGAAAAAACTCTCTAAGTGGAGGAACAGCTGTGAGTCCAATCTTCAACCAACATTAGAGAAAACTTCGGCTAAAGTTTAGAATCCCCGATCGGATGTGTCTCCGCAATGTTTTGGTTGTGATTCGGTTTATTTCCGCATGGTTGCAGGTTGTAGGTTGCAGGTTTATCAACACTTTTAGGGAAATGGTTGCAGGTTGCAGGTTATATTAGCACTTTTCAGGAAAACCTACGAGATTGATTATGGAGAGATTGATTAAGTTTTCATTTGGTTCTTTGCAAGATTGAGTTGCATGTTGCAGGTTGAACCTTCGACATAGCTTGGTTAGCATGGTTAGAGAGGTTGTAGGTTGCTTCACTGTGATATTATGAAAATTAGTGATTCTAAATATGATGGTATATGATTCTCCTGATATTGTCAATACATGTACATTTACTTTTTCTTCTTTTTATTTTTCAGATTATTATTTCATTTTTATTGATTTGGTTATTATTATTTTTATTATTTTTTATTATTATTTTATTATTATTTTTATTATTATTATTATATTATTATTATTATTATTATTATTATATTTATTATTTTTATTGTTATTATTCATATTTTTGTATTTTTATATATTTTATTATTATATATTCTGTTATTATTATTGTTATCATTATTATTATATTATTATTAGTATTTTTATTATTATCAATATCATTCATGTATATTACATACTTTATCAGAGGTAATCCAATCTTAACTCTAACCCCTCATTAAACCCTCCTCGCACACATTTCTCTGTGTGTCCTATATCGTCCAGTCGCACCTATTCCGTCAAACAATAGAAAGGGAAGACTCACAAATGGGGAAGTTACACTGTACAATTTTTTTCAGTGTGGCCGTTTTTCTGTTTTATTCTGCTCAGAACACACTTGAAACNGTTCCTACATTAGGATAAGGAGGGGTAGGGGGTCAACCCCAATCCTAACATTGTTAGGATTGCGATGCACATTGACATATATGCACAATTCCTTATTGTCTTTGCTTTGGTGGTCTCCCAGCACCACAATCAAAAGTGTGTTAACCCTTTTTTATCCAAGTTCTCAAATTCCATTGAAATTTAAGAAAAAAACTATTTTCTCAAAAAAACAGTGAAATTTTTATTGTCTTTATATCAGAGCTTTCCTAGCAAATGAATACAATTGATTTTGAAGTTTAAAAAATATGTGTTAACACTTTTTTATCCATTTCTTGAATTCTAACATTGAAATTTCAGAAAAATGCGATTTTCTAAAAAAAATTCCCAACAGATTTTTTTCCTTTTTGCATCAAAACACTCCCCACACCATACTCTAACAGATGGTACAGGTTTTATTTGTGGGCAATTTTTTTGCTCTTAAACCCATTTCAGGCTCACTGTGGTATGTAATGAATATATGATTTTAAAATCGAATGAATATTTGATTTTAAAATCGAATGAATATTTGATTTTAAAATCGAATGAATATTTGATTTCAAAATCGAATGAATATTTGATTTTAAAATCGAATGAATATTTGATTTTAAAATCGAATGAATATTTGATTTCAGAATCGAATGAATATTTGATTTTAAAATCGACGAGTATGGAATGAATATTTGATTTTAAAATCGAATGAATATTTGATTTTAAAACCGAATGAATATTTGATTTCAAAATCGAATGAATATTTGATTTTAAAATCGAACGAATGTTTGAACTCAAAATCGAATGAATATTTGCTTTTAAAATCGAATGAATATTTGCTTTTCAAATCGAATGAATTTTTTATTTTAACATCGAAAGAATTTTTGATTTCAAAATCGATGAGTATGGAATGAATAGTTGATTTCAAAATCCAAAGAATATTTGATTTCAAAATCGAATGGATATTTGATTTCAAAATCGAATGAATGTTTGATTTCAAAATCGAATGAATGTTTGATTTTAAAATCGAATGAATATTTGATTTTAAAATCGAATGAGTATTTGATTTTAAAATCGAATGAAATGAATATTTGATTTTAAAATGGAATGAATGTTTGATTTTAAAATCGAATGAATGTTTGATTTTAAATTGGAATGAAAATTTGATTTTAAAATCGAATGAATATTTGATTTTAAAATCGAATGAGTATTTGTTGATTGTAAAATCCAATGAATATTCGATTTCAAAATCGAATGAATGTTTGATTTCAAAATCGAATGAATATTTGATCTTGAAAACGAATGAATATTTGATTTCAAAATCGACCATAATTTGATTTCAAAATCGACCTCAATATTTGATTCCAAAATCGACCACAAAATCGAATAAATGTTTGATTTCAAAATCGAATGAATATTTGATTTAAAATCGAAAGAATATTTGATTTTAAAATCCAATTCGATTATGACATCGAAATACCATCTGATATAAAATCTAATGAATATCTGATAAAATCAAATATGCGTTTCGAATTGAATGACAACTGCAATTGTTTTGAATGACAACTGGAATTTTTAGCTCACCTCTGTGAGGTGAGCTTCTCTCATGGTGTGTCGTCCGTCGTCAACAGGGGTGGCACGTTTCTAAACCGCTTGGGTTACAAACTTGACATTGGGTGTACAGGTACCCTATGGTAAAAGCTATCTCTGGACCGAAACTTAGCGCTGCTGCTTGTACACTCTGGCCTGTAGTGGGCACTTTGTGAAAACCTTCTTTTGGCCGTATCTCCTGAACGCTGAACGCTACTGATCAGTTTCCAAAAGCCGGACAGGGGTAATTCATGGTTGCCAAATGCGCATTTTGTGGTTTTACTAGTCCTCCCTTTGTGGGCCTAGTTTTTGGACTTAGAAAATTTCCATCCAAGACCAATAAACTGAGAATTCCCTGTAAATCAGCGTTAGCATTAATGTACAACTTCCACTATGAAAAGCAGTAGTTCCACGGCTCCTCTATCCACAAATCATTACTCATATTCAATAAACAACAATTACATGTACTTGGTTTTTTTTGTAAAATTAGACGAAAGCTGCGTTTACCAGACGTCCGGAATGCGGTATAGGGACGCGGAATCCCCGGCGGAACGATATGTTGTATACGAAAATGCATTGCATTTTCCGCTTCCGCGTTCCGCAATCCGCATTCCGCGTGTCAGCTAAACGTAGCTTTAATCTTCCAAAATGGAGGAGCTACGGTGATGTTGAAGAAAAAAAACTGGTGAAGAGTCAATGGACAAAATTATTTTGAATTTTGACACATATATATATAACGGTTGGAAACATCACAAAATGTGGATTAAGAATTTGGAAGCCCTCTGGTGGACTATGAAGCTACCAAGGGAATGCCCACAAATTGTTCATTGATGCTATAGTCCGGCACAACCTTCGTGCGACCCAAATGAATGCGGAAATACGAAATCTGACAACAGATTGCGGCTACCTAATTGTGCGTGTGAAAGTAGAGGAGAGTATAATTTGGTCACGCTGTCCAATCGGTTATTCAAGAGTCATTTATTGAATAAGATTTGTGGTCAGCGTGTGGTTTGTGGTAAGCCTACTTCCGCATTCCACTGGGTCGCGCGAAGGTTGTGTCGGACTATAACGCTGATTTGTTTTGGTTAATAATTGTACATACTTTATCCACGATAATTAAAAAATGAGTTCGTCGACTCCACTTGAGAATAAAATGGCGACAGGGCCAATCATAACTGAGACAGACACATGGAACCGGGGACACATAGAACCCTGCATACAAATAACTCTCTTTAGGAACGCATAGAACCCGGGACACAAAGGACCTGGGGCACATAGAACCCGAGACACATAGGGCCGTATTCACCAAACGAAGATAATCTTCAACTCGGGTTGAGCCACAACTTTTCAATTGTTCAGGTTTACTGGGGTATGATCTGACAATGGAAAAGTTGTGGCTAAACCTGAGTTCAAGATTATCTTTGCTTGGTGCATACGGCCCATGGGGATGACACCGCCTATCATATGGAAGAGTCAGAATGCAAATCTGTTGGGGGTTAAAGGGATACTGTCCACATTTATAAAATGCTAAATTTGTAAGTTGAACCTTAATATTTGATTCCTTTATGATATTGAATTGAGAAACAGGACCCCTGTTCGAAAAATTCTTCCCGCTTTTCGTCGAAAATATTATATTACGCCTGGGATCAAATTATTTAAACTGTTTCAGTTACTGTAACTCATTGTTGCATTAGGACGCTAACCATACTGAGATACGGATCGCAAATTCAGAGGCTGTTTGTCGCCGTTTTGTTCTGGGATTTGGTTATTTGTCCTCTTTGTTTGAAGAATTCACCAATCGAAAATGACCCAAGAAGTAACAGATGATTCTATCGAAAGTGGAAAGTGCGTTTACTCGCAGGTTTACGCCGACGTTTTCTATTTGTACGTATTTGCCATCACACCAGTCACAATGTTAGGGATCGTCTTAAACATCATTAATCTGGTTGTCCTCGGAGCCATGCATAAATCGTCACGAATTTCTGTTCTCTTGCTCCGCATACTCGCCGTATCCGATCTGGCTTTCTTGACCATCTGCCTTATTTATTTCTTCTTTCGTCACTTGTTCGTTTATTTCACAAACAAGATAGAATTGTTTGCCAGGTCAGATAATCACATTGCAGGCGTACTGTTTTACTCGGTGGACCCTCTGTATTTTATGACCCTCCAAGCCAGGAATTGGATGATTGTTCTAATAACCTTCGAACGGTTCTGCAATATTGTTTTCCCTCTCTGGGCAAGAAGGAACTTCCATGCATCGGGTTTTAAGAAGGCAACGCTTGGTATTGTTTGTTTTTCAATATTTTGCTACGGACCAAGGTATTTTTACGTTCACCTCACACCTGATATTAACCCATGTACAGGCTCGTTCGAGTTAAGACCTGTAGCCAGGCATCTATATCATATAATTGACTCAATTTCGTATGTGATAGGTCTAAACCTTTTTCCTATGGTTTTAATTTATTTTATGAATTTCATCCTTATCATATCTGTGAGAAAAGCCATGCGGCGACAGTTAGAAATGACAGAAAAAGTGGGTCAAAAGGATACCAACCAAATACAGGCCACTGTCACGGTTATCGCTTTGGTGACGCTGTTCACAATATGCGAGACATTACCATGCGTCGATCGGATCATGGCTTTGGCTGGTGTCATATTTGATGTTGACAGCCCGTTCTACAACTATGGTCGCAAAATTGGTCTGGTTCTTGTTGTTTGTGATTCCGCTTTCAATTTCTTGGCTTATTGTATTTCAAATAGGTTGTTCCGTGAGAAACTCAAAGAATGTTTGTCTATATTTCAAAGAGGACGTCGCCCCTGAATTTTTAAGTGGGCTTTAGCCCACTTCTAGCTATCGCTCTAAAGACCCGTTATGTCCACACGATCATACATTTGTTCAAAACATCATCATACATTTGTATGATGATGTTCATGGACA
Organism: Notospermus geniculatus; assembly: GCA_002633025.1. Taxonomy (NCBI): domain Eukaryota; kingdom Metazoa; phylum Nemertea; class Pilidiophora; order Heteronemertea; family Lineidae; genus Notospermus; species Notospermus geniculatus. The sequence goes on along the minus strand of NMRB01003965.1, from coordinate 36,193 downwards.
AATGTATGGTCGGTGTGGACCGTTTTCCCAACAAGCTTGAATAGCATCCAACACGTATGATGATGTTCAAACTTTTAGCTGCATTGTGTAGACGGAAATCCACAACAAGCTTGGACATCATCATACATCATCATACAAATGTATGATGATGTTTTGAACAAATGTATGATCGTATAGACGGGCCTTTAGCCCACTTCTAGCTATCGCTCAAAAGGCCCGTCTACACGATCATACATTTGTTCAAAACATCATCATACATTTGTATGATGATGTTCATGGACAAATGTATGATCGGTGTGGACCGTTTTCCCAACAAACTTGAACAGCATCCAACACGTGTGGTGATGTTCAAACTTTTAGCTGCAATGTGTAGACGGAAATCCACACTTTGACATCATCAAACATCATCATACAAATGTATGATGATGTTTTGAACAAATGTATGATCATGTAGACGGGACTAAAGGCCTGTCTACACGATCATACATTTGTTCAAAACATCATCATACATTTGTATGATGATGTCCAAGCTTGTTGTGGATTTCCGTCTACACAATAGAGCTAAAAGTTTGAACATCATCATACGTGTTGGATGCTATTCAAGCTTGTTGGGAAAACGGTCCACACCGATCATACATTTGTCCATGAACATCATCACACAAATGTATGATGATGTTCATGGACAAATGTGTGATCGTGTGGACCATTTTCCCAACAAAACTTGAATAGCATCCAACATGTATGTTGATGTTCAAACGTCATCATACAAATGTATGATGGTGTTTTGAACAAATGTATGATCGTGTAGACGGGCCTTTAAGGCGTGACAGCCTTTAAGGCCCGTCTACATGATCATAACACTACAGGTGCAGCCAGTCTCCAGAATGGCGAAGGCCAGATTCATCTATGTTCACTTCGTGTCATGCTAGAAGTTTCTGCCACGGAGAGCGCAAGAATAACCTTGTGTATCAATGCGCGCTAATGGAAAAAGCCAGCACGGTAAATACCGTTACAGAATTGAAAAAGTAGTTCAGTGTCACTCATACAGTGATACGGCTGTGGCAGTAGCCGAAACACACTAACATTTGTGCGCGCCAAATATAATTCAAAGTAATCCATCTAACTTCTGCAAAAGTTCACAAGAAAAACATGTGCCGGCATGATTTTGATTGTTGTTGACCAATGGAATGGACGGATGTTACACACAGAAAAATATTCGTCTCCACTTGAGATAAAAATCACTTGAACGCTTGTCCGTAGAAGAAGTTACTTTTGGATCTCAAGTTGAGATCTTTGAAACTCGGTAAGAATAACTGATATCTCAAGTAGACATATGACTGTCTCCAGTCAGATTTTCTAGATGACATACTCTTATCTGGAGACAACGAAATGTCACTGTGAGTACTCATAGAGAGATGTAATATGTTGACCTGAGTGAACTGTCATCTATCTTTGAGACTAAAATGTGCGCAGCTGAGATGACGTTCATTTCGATATGAATTTTCGGATCGTTTGTATCAATCCGACTATTGGGTTGTTTATCAACCCAAATTGTTGGATCTTCACCCGACTGTTGGGTTATTTATAACCAACTGCATGGTTGCATCAACCCAACAGTTGAGTTCTTGGTCCTGATTGCTTATCTTTGCAATTTGCAGAGACCGCCACTCTTAAATTTCGTAATAACTTTAAAAGCTGACGTGACCGAACAAAAAGCCCCCATGCGACGAGCAAGAGAATTGCAAACGCCCTGCAGACACCTCAAACGAAGGCTCAGAACATGATATACCCCACGACGCCAGGAGGGCGCCACCTTATTTGTCTTCAGGCAACAGAGCTGTCAACATCTCCGCATACCTGTTACACTACTCAAAGAAAAGAAATGGCAGTCATTTATACACGGGATTCGAGCCGTCGATCTTCTGATTTGTAATCCACCACTGTATCCACACGGCCAACGAGCCAGCTGACATAGACATGATTTGTGTTTGTCATAGACGTAGACCTTCGACTTACGTAATAATACGATGAACAAGTTGGGTGACAGACGGTGGAACAGAGATAACAAAGCGCGGGTTCGATTCCCCGCTGGATCGGAATTTTTATCTTTCAAAAAAAGTGTTCAGCAGGAGCTCGCCAGAGGATGATGACACCTCTAAAGCTCGAAGACAAATAAGGTGGCGCCCTCCTGGCGTCGTGGGGTATATCATGTTCTGAGCCTTCGTTTGAGGTGTCTGCAGGGCGTTTGCAATTCTCTTGCTCGTCGCATGTTTTTTTTTTGTTCGGTCACGTCAGCTTTAACCTTAGCCAATAGGCTGAGAAGCTATGTAGAGTTCATTTGGACGGGGTGTACCAATGCACAGTACAATATCTCTTGTATGGTTAAGAGAAAACCGGTTTTATAATTCAGAATGGGAAACATTCACAACCTAAAATTTGTGTCTCAGATTTTAAACAATAGTTTATCAATATTCTTATGTGTTTGCTTTCGTACGGAAGCCGATTTGTGCCATGTGAAATTATTTTTTTATCTCGTAATTACGACATAGCATCTCGTAATTACGACATAACATCTCGTAATTACGACTTAGCTATCTCGTAATTACCGGTACGAGAAGTTATGTCGTAATTACGAGATAAAAAAAATAATTTCACATGGCACTAATCGGCTTCCGTACTTTCGTGAGTCAGCGTTTCTGTATTAAATTTTTGCGAATTACGACATTGTTATTTCGTCGTGTCGAACTGGTGGCCCGCACTGATCCAGTTTATTTGCGATGACCAATATCTCGGTTCGATATTATTGATATCTCAAGCGCAAGATACGTTGTGTATCGGAGGGCCTAACACGCAATTTGTCTCAGGTAGTGTCACAGATATAACAAGTTTTGTCATTAGACAGATGCTTTCTCGATACGAGATATTATTATCTCAAATACAAGATATCTGTGTTTCAAAGCGCTTAAACACCCCACTTATCTTAAAGGTGCTCAAGTTCGAATTGTAAACATTACGGTGCGCCACCTATTGTCAACTTCTGGTACTAACAAACCAGATAAAATCGAATTAAGTCTCGCCTTTCAAAACTTTTTGTTTCTTTTTGAGCGTAAAATCATCAATATATTTCAGTTACAAGAATATTTATCAAGACAGATATAAAAATAGATAACATTTATGTTTTGGTAGACACGGTGCTGCCACCTGTCGGAGGAACAATAACTATTATAATCAACCATGTAAATAAACAAACCGTAATGTTTACAATTCGAACTAGAGCACCTTTAACTGGAGATGAATATTTTCTGTAAGTACTGTGATTGCGTTGTCAGGTTGTGAAAGCTGATCCAGGTCAGGTCGGCCTACTTTTAGCGCTGCTGGCTCATCGGCTGACACACATGAGAACTAGGGCCTGCTGCTGTGACATTTCGCGATAAAAACGGTAAGTTTGCGAATTTTTCTGCCGTTGAGTATCATATCAAATTAAGGACAACAAGCACAGCATTGAACGTCCCCCGTCGCCCCGGGTGCAAGTCCTCCGGTCATGTATTTTGAAGATTCCATTCAGTATTAATGGCACAATCACAGTTTCTGTGATTCGGCTTTTGCCCCCTGGTGGCAAAGTTATCCATTTGGTCGATTCTTTCACGTGACACACCGTTGGCCCATGGTACTTCCCCCACCAAATATCAACCCAAAATTTTCAGTCGTTCAGAAGTTACAGAGCGGAAGGGAAGTTATGTGGTTTTTGCAAAGCGCCCCCTACAGGGCTGAAAAATGAATTAAATTGAAAACCCGCAGAGTATATTATGTACCCTCGCTAGATGAGCGTACCATAAAAATTTTGTGAAATTCCGTTGAGTATTAAAGGCGTAGTCGCAGTTTCTGTGTTTTGGCTTTTGGCCCCCTGGTGGCAAAGTGGAGAATCGGATTTGGCCGATTTTTTCACGCGACACACCGTTGGCCCATGGTACATCCCCCCACCAAATATCAACCCAAAATTTTCAGTCGTNAGCATCCGAATCTGATTGGCCAACGGCTGATTAAACATGGCTGCGCCCATGAAACGCATGATGAACGAATGAGTCTGAGGGAAAATTTACCTTTTTAGCACGGTAGGAACGACTATCCATGGTCATCGATTGCCGGAATAAGCCGATTGTACAATAGGACTTACATTTTGTGCCATGGATTAGGTCACTTCCGACCAGGGAGTCTAAGTTCAGCCAGACGGTAAATCGATCCTTTTACAATACAATTCCACTTTATTTCATCAGCGATCCACCTCAAACGGCCAGACTCGATCGCTTCTACATATCACTCGGTGAAAACCACGATAAAACGTGTTAAAAAGGTAACATTTCCCTCGGACTATTTCGTTCCTTGTTCGTTCGTCATGCGTTTCATGGGCGCAGCCATGTTTAATCAGCCGTTGGCCAATCAGATTTGGATGCTCGTGAGCTGGACACTCGCCACCTGGCGGTAACGAAAGTTGTAGTCTTTGCTACCAGACTCTCTCCTGTAAGAGAGAGAGGCTGGTGACGCGAGACTATGGCGGAACCAATTTAAATATCCCACCATATCATAAATAGCAACAGAACACGTGATCGAACGAATTTTGCCAACGACGATTTCCCCTTCGGTTCTCCACCCCTCTGCCATTATGCACGTCTCTAGTCAACATTTTCATCGCGACTCCAGGTTTCACAAGTTTGGCGGAGAACGGAATGGGTGGTCGTCGTTGACCACTAAGCCGCGTTGGTCATTTCAGTAATGTGTGGATGTGATTATGCAGTTATTCATGGCCTATGACACAAAGTTTCGGTCCGAGCTATTGATCTGAAACTTGGTACATATATACCCCTTGGTCAGATGACCTATGACACCAAGTTTCGGTCCGATTCGATTCTTGGCTTGGCCTCCAGGTGGCCAAACCACAAAACACAAAAAGTGCAATAACTCCTGAACTAATGACTGGATCGTCTCCAAATTTTTATCATAGGTGTATCTAATTAGGATACATAACATATATAACGGGTTTTTGATTTGACCTACTTTTCAAGGTCACAGAGGTCAAAGTTCGACAAAAGAAACGAACCTGCCACAGTTCTTCATTATTTCGCCGAGCATCTTCATATCTTGCATAAACGTGTATTAGAGGGGTACCTTCAAAAATACCGAGTTTCGGCCCGATTCGACATCCAATATGGCCACCAGGTGGCGTAACCTGAAAAATCATCCAAGTGCTATAACTCAGGAATGGCTTGACACAGAGTGCTCATACTTGACATTTACCTCCCTCTAGATGACCTTTACAAGCATGTCAAATTTCGGCCTGATTAAACTTCCAATATGGCCGGCAGGTGGCGTAACCGGAATATCATCAAATGTGCTATAACTCAGGAACGACTTGACCCAGAACGCTCAAATGTGCTATGTGGCTCCCTCTAGATGATCTTTATGTGCATGTGGATTTTTGGCCCATCGGACATCCAATATGGCCGCCAGGTGGCATAACCCAAAAATCATTGAAGTCCTGCAACTTGGGAATGACTTGACCCAGATTGTTCATAACTGACATGTACTCTCTCTGGCATTACACTGTTCAAACGGGTGAGCACATGGTCCATGGACCATTTCATTTTACTATGGCAAGACAGAAAGGAAGTTCGGAGTTGAGGAACTGGCTGCTATGGTGCCCTGTAAGGGCAAATTCTATACGAGGGGGATTCACATCAGAGGCATGACAGACACAGATTGATTATGAATACTATACCGGTACTATGTTCTTAATACCTACATGTGTAATGTAGTGTTCATTACATATTCTGTGGCTGATTTCCCCTGCCCTCAATTCCTTATTAAACATCTTCCTGTCGATTATCTAAGCTACAGATCTGAGGATTGCCTCTCCTGGAATTGGTGCGGATGGTTTACCAGCGCAATAAAAAAGAAGATGATAACAAATGCGCTGGATGAGTGCAGAAAAACCACTGATTCTGCAAAGCCCGCATCACTTTGTGGCCTAAAATATGTTGAAAACACTCCCCACATACGTAAACACTGCCAAACGCTATTGTCCCCCGTCAATGCATATAAGGGGGAGATGCGTGACAAAGCCCAATGTTTCCTCGTTGACCCAACATCTGTACACATAGCTACACTATACGCCTGTATAGCATGCGATCAACTCCAGTTGGTACGGACGTAATTCAAAATGGAGTCCTTCCATTATTATAAGATTAACCTTCTGACGCCATATGGTGAGGACTGATAGCGCACATCGACCTTGCGACTGGAAGCAACTGAACGCAACAGTTGCTATCGATGTGAGCGGAACGCGCACATCGATTACAACTGGTCATTGTGGCAACAAGTGGTACAATCCAGTCTTCAATCTGGAGCGCGCACATCGAATAGGCAACTGAACTGAATGCTACACGGAAATTTTCGATGTCTTCCGAGCGGACCACTCGGGAGTCATTTTATGGGTCACCTGATTCCATCACATGACCAGGTGTGCTCCACAAACAAAGGAAATTCATTGCCAGAGTGCGCACATCGAAAGCGACTGGAGAACTAGAAGCAACGGTCGGCAACGAGTAGAACATGAGCAACTGGCTGGAACTAGCGGCAACGGTCGGCAATAGTGTTGCCGGGGCGCACACATCGACCTGTTTGATCAGTTGCTGCTGTTTCCAGCCAGTCGCCCACCGAAACGCCATTGCCGGTAGTTGCCTCCAGTCGCAAGGTCGATGTGCGCTGCTTTAAGCCTCGCTTAAGTCGCCCTTACGTACAGTCAGAACCAGTTGGCAACTGACAATCGGCGCGTAGTTGGAATTAATCAGTCATAACTACTAGGTGACATAAGCTCTCGGGCGTCAGCGAGTAACTAGTTGCAAACTAAAAACATCCAGATCCTGAAAATCGGACGTGTTCAACTTCAGCGACTAGTTGACAACTGTATCCTGTTTATCATAGTCGACATAAGCGCGCCCACGATAGCGAGGAACCGGTATACTGAGAAGACAGCCAATGAAAATCGCTTTGCATTCCACGTGACGACGCCATTTTGACTGATCACATGAGCGTCAAATCACCACGTTACTTAAAATCAAAAGAAATCTGTGTCGACATAAGCACTCAAAAGACGGCGATAAACTAGTTCCAGGTAGTTGCGACCGATCGGTATTTTTCTACTCGGTGGCGACATAAATTACCAGTTGCAACTTGTTGACGCTATTTCTATCACAGCGTAGGGCGACATAAGCGAGGCTTTAGACCGCCGTCTTTGTTGGAAAGGTCTGTACATCCTACATGATCCATGTGACCTGCAGATCAGTGTACCGCCAATCTTCCACTGGCTGACCTACATGTATTTAATGGGGAAAACCAGTGGGGGGGGGGGGCTATATTCCAGGCCAAGCATGAACTTGACATTTCGAGGAAGTGCGTGCAGTTATGATGATAAAACGAGTCATATTGAGCTTAAACCATGCTGAAAGTATTGACAAAATGATTCATTGAGGAAGTATATTTTTCAATTGTCAGGTTTTCTGTACATTCGCGTGTGTCTTATATACATGTATGTAGTTTTAGTCAGAAATGGGTGGTTTAGGAAATCCAGCCGGTTATTTTTTTCAAAATATCAAATCAACGGAAACATGATGGGATGCGTCATTCATGCATTATCTGGTTTTCCAAGCCTTTGCATGTCGCTGTTCTATTCCACGTTAAATACCGGTATCTGAACCCCAGTCTGGTTAAAAGCCATAATTTTTTCTCAACTGCACACTGGTCTAAACATTGTCTAGAGAACGACCCTCCGTTTGGCAGTATCTAAGGCACATGTTAAATCTATGAGGGATTCACATTTGGAAGGAAAGATAGGACTGTACACGAGGAGATGCCGAACGGAGATTTAGAACGACAGACATTGCTATCGAGCTCCATCAACCGTGTCCGTGATCAGCGAAAACGACGATGGGGTATGGGTTGCCTCATGATTGTTATCTTAGTTCACTCAACAACCATGTTTGGGGTGCATTTGACTTTTATGGGCGATGTGGAGAAATTTTTCAATTTGGACTATGATTCGGTTGCTCCGCTCGCTATCATATGGGCAAGTCTTTTTTACATTTTGCCTGCACTTGCTGGTTTATACGCCGATCTCCTCGTTGGAAAGTACTTTGCCCTTTTCTTTGGACTTTGTCTAAAGGTCGTGGGGTCTTTGATCGGTGATTCAGTGCTGTTCTGATAATGGAGGTAACAGCAACTACAGATGCAGTGACGTTAAAGATACTGTTTGCTGTGTATTCTGTCTCCGCTTTGCTGATGAGCGTCGCCTTTTGTTTTACGGTGCCACTGTTCCTCTCTTTCGGCACACAGCAGGTCAAACAAACTCGCGAATCGGTATCCAAGCTTGTGAAATGGGAAATCTTTACATTCGTGTCAGGATGCACAATCGGACTCCTCTTTTATGCCAATTACATCGTCATTCCACCATATTATTCAGACGGTATACGTTACTACAGGACGATTCACCATGCTGTAATCTCGACCTTGGATGTACTCGCGCTGGTCGTTTTCCTACTCGGGAAACCAGGCTACGAGAAACGGAACACGACGGAAGGGAGGAATTCGTTCAGGGAATTGTTGCAGATATCGAAGGCTCACATTGTGGGCTTGTCTTCCGGGCCCCGAGGTGAAACACTTCAGGGCGTTCCAGCGGATGACACGGACACAAAGAAACTATGGAGACTCAAATTTAGAATTGGAATTATAACTCTTCCGCTCCTCTCAGCTGTGGGTGCTGTAATCTTTTTACTTGGCCTGCTATGTATTCTGTCCACCCAGATGATAAAGCAGTATCGACCACACCAACACCTGTATACCATGATAAAGAACGCGAGGTTTATGACTATCTTTCTCCTGGTACCGCTGTCAGAGCTTGCACGGAAGTTGAGTGGACATCACATGTGGCAGAACAGTCTTGTAAACCAGTTAAAAATACTAGGAGTGGGATTTGTCCTGACCTCTGTGGGCTTCCTAACCGCAGCTCCCGTCGCTACTTATATTATTTCGACTCCAGATATGCCGGGTGTGTTACTGATGATACCGCAGAATATCATCATCGGGCTCGTGGCGTTCACGGTGGTCAGCCAAGCTTTATCAATTTGCCTAACCGTTTGTCCCGAAGGATTAAACACTTTCATAGTTGCCCTTACGACATGTTTAAGCCTGCTTTATCTTCCCGTTGCTATCGGCATTATTAGTGGTATCCAAAGAAAAGATCTTGCGAAGCACGCCGACGTTATATTTTATACTCTTGCCGCTGTAACCATTACACTTTTTGCTGCTGTTTATATCCCAGTATCCATGCTGTTTGTGAAGGCCTACGACGCAATACTTGTTGCTCAAGTGGAATATAATAACCACAGAGGACTGGCGAGCTACGGTTCGCTCATCAACTCACCTCTCCCTGCTGCTGAATCCCAGAACGTTTAAAAGTCAACAAATTGTTTGAATGGAGAATCGACAATCTCGTACCCAGATCTACCTCATCCGAGGATATCTCTGGAAAGGGCTGCGACCTGACCAAAATTTCTGGTCAACCGCTGGCAGCGTGCCAAAATGTTTGTTTCACACGATATTGCGTTCTTCTATGACTGAAAAATATCATATATGCCTAAAGAGCCATATAATACACCCAAAACACGAAGTTGTTTGAGTATTAGAGCAATTTCAAACGAATAGTTTAGTTGGGAACATCAAGCCGCGGGTGCGAGCTCGGTGTGATTCGCCTCATAAATTAGTATATCGCGCATGCGCAGTATCCCTGAAGTCGTCAGCCCTTTCCAGTGGTGTTGTAGGAACGTAAACCCACTGGGGACGAGTTTGGAGAATCGAAAGTAGCCGCCATCTTGAATCCATTATTGGTGAGCGGCCCGTGAGAGGCCATATCTATCACCACTGAAACGGGTACACTTTTTTATTTTGTTACACTTTGTCAACACAGCACTACAACATACAATAAATTTGTAAATTGTAAAATAAAGTTAACTTATGTTATAATTATTCTTGTCGTCATTTGTATATCCAGGCAGGTATCAAGGTGTACGGTCCCCTCTTCCTCAGGCGACACTCGAGTGAGGATAGTCCGAAGGCGTAGCAATAGAGGTTCTTCACGTGACGTCACAGCTCCAAATATCCGCCATATTGGCCGTCAAATGACGCAACGTCACAGCATCAACACAGCGTTTTTGACGTGGTTTGTACGTTGTCGGCATTCATCGGACCTCTTCTCACTGTTCTACAGCAAGTCGTATGGACGATTCGCTTTGTTTTCAACACGGTTTTCACAGCAGACCGACTACTTATGTGCAGAAACTGTGAGAGGTAAAGTGATTTGTTGAGTTGTATGCTCCCAGTGGTCTGTACGGGCCGCTGAATGTTTGAACCGAGAACAAGATGGCGGCCTCCAGGCTTCATTTTGACGGCCAGTATGGCGGCCGTGTGACGTCAGTGAAGAACCTCTTATGGTTCAAGATGTAAAACAGAAGTTAGCGGCATTTTCCCGGATATTCGGAAAATCTGGATGACTGAATTCACTGGATTGTGACTCATTGCTCACCGCCGCCTGAACTAGTTCATTTAAAGCTGACCTATTTCCATAATCCCACCGCATAGACTGTTAAAAACCTGTCGCGCTGCAGGTAGATTAAGTACAAACGCTCTGGTTATGCGTCAAACGATATCTCCAGACACCATATTCCGGTACCGAAAATACATCCTAGGTGTCGCTGTCATTCAACTGTGGGATGCCGAGGAAGAAGGATATCCAGTATGAATATCCAGTTCCCAAAAAAATGGCGAGCAGTACTCCAGTATAACACGCGTTGTCCTATTGGCTTACACAGCAACGTACATGTAAGGCAGATATCCGTCATCCTCGGCTCCTCACGGTTGAACGACAGCGACACCCAGATTGTGTTTTCGGTATACACACGTATGGTGTCTGGAGATGTCGTTTGAAGAATGGCCTGGGCGTTTGTATACATGTACTTAACATACCTGCCGCGCCATATTTTTGTCACGTTCCATGCGGAAGGGTAATCACGGAAGTAGGTCAGCTTTAATACGTAAAGAACTAGTTCAGGCGGCGGTGAGCAATGAGTCACAATCCAGTAAATCCAGTCATCCAGGTTTTTCGAATACCCGATTTCCCCATCATTCATCCGGGCGCTAAAATGGGATCGTTCCCATACTACCAACTCTGCATAAGAAAGTAATTAAGTCCCAAGAGGTCCAAAAAGCCTGAAGACGTGACAGAGGTTTCTCGACTGCGTTCCCGTGACAAGTGCCACGGTGTTATCGTTTCCCAGCACATTCCCTCATTATTGGGGATGACTGTGAAACGAGAGTGACAGATTCTTCGAGTTCCCCTATTGAAAAAGCCTTTGGAGAAGTTATGGAGGAAATGCTCCTCTGGAAAGATGATCGCTTCAAGGAGGGACCCGGGAGAGGGAAAACGTATTACATGTAGTTCAACAGCTGGGCACACGGACAACTTTTACGTGCAAAGAAATAAAAGAAATCAATTTGTGCTTATGCCCGTCTCTATGGGTACTGGTCAGCATTGTTTCGCCGTGTCGTCAATATCAATCAATATGAGCATTGTTCCAGTGGGTCATCCCCATTAAATCTAATTGACAGTTGATGTGTCAGAAAATTAAATTGACGTGGATGTCATCAAGGTATCTCACAGATACAATTTGATCACCCATGCAGTAGTCAAAGGTAAGTCAGCGGAAAGGGATGCGTCTAAAACGCATTGGAATTATTCGCCACCATTACTAAGAAATCTACGTAGACTTTGTGCGAACATCTTCGATAATCGAAGGCCGATCTGCTCACCACTGCGTTACACCGCACATCACCCTTCGAGAAATTGACCGGTCCACGGCGTATGTGCTGCCTCGACAAGAAGAGGGCAATAGGAGCTGTCAGCGAGTTGACCACTAGGTGTCACTACGGCCCAATTCAATGCATCTAGCGGGCCCAGTCATTATCGATCGAGCAGCGATCACGTAGATTTTCCTGTACATTGGTCCGCTAAGACTTTGCTGCCATCTGTTGGCAATATGCGCGGCTGACTGCTCCTATTAGGACCGGTGTTGTAAAATTTCCTCCTGGTACAAATATAGTGGCAACCGAAGACCCTACCGACGACTCGGTCGCACATCTCTGTCAAAGGAACCCGCAATGGAACAATTTAAAATCTGTTCTTAACTCTAAATTTATTCTTCAAATATCAATTCTGCTTTGAAATTACCGACAAAATTATGTGCAGTGGATGGAAACAGGATGGAGTCATTGGACTTTGGTTTCGGCCACCTGGTGGCCAAGCCAAAAATCGAATCTGACCGAAACTTGGTGTCATAGGTCATCTGACCTAGGGGTATATGTATATGTACAACGGATGACGACGGCGGACGAAACGACGACGGACGACGGACGCTGCACCATGAAATAGGGATGTTTAGAAATCAAACGATAAACGTAAACGTTAACGACAACGTTATTTTTGTACCGAAACTGGTTAATGTACATGAAAAATAACGTTGTCGTAAAGTTTACGTTTATCGTTTGATATCTAAACCTCCCTATTAGCTCATCATGGTGAGCTAATAATCAACAAACAACGATTCTCATATCTGTGTACGAATACATTGTGCACCAAGGGGTGTGCATAACTGATTGGATCCCAATGAATAATGCACACAGAAAAATACGTTCTACACACGACAAATGCATTGTGCTCGCAGAGGTTCGACACCCAGAGGGTCAAAACGAGGTCTCAGTTTGTATTTGATATAGATATATATGCCTTATGATTTATGATTTGTTTGTAGGCGAGAGTGAATAAACTGAGAGGACAAATACTCCTCCATGGCGTGACAATAGATGGCACGGTAATCCTAGACTTTTGTCAATATTGAAATGAAAAGAGACTGACTACCTCAGGTATCGCCCCAACAAATTCTATGGTGTGTTCGGAAAGAACTGGACATCGTCACTTGACGGAAGTCTAGTATACACGGTGCGTTTTTGTCGTACGTCTCTGTCGGCCGACACAATCGTACGACAAAATCGGCTCGAAATAGGGCTTTAGTCACACTATAACAGCGCGTTGAACTTCTCAAGTGATGAAAAGGATGGCGGCCATTTTTGTCAGCTAAGATTTCGACGTAGTATCAGTCCACCTGTGTGGTACCACTGGCTATTTATAGGTTGGACAGGACACCAGTCTTATCAAGGTGGGGAGGGAGAAAGATTCACGTTATGCATACTGTGCCCATTTTGGTTCCCGAAGCTACCGCTAGAGAGTGCTGTCAAATGGTAGCTTCGGTAACGGGCGCCATTTTGGCTGGCAGAAAACTGACGGCCTGACGTCATTGCCGCGAAAACTGGATCACATGATCATCCACGGGTATGGATTTTTGAGTAACGGTCGATGATCATGTGATCCAGTTTTCGCGGCAATGACGTCAGGCCGTCAGTTTTCTGCCAGCCAAAATGGCGCCCGTTACCGAAGCTACCATTTGACAGCACTCTCTAGCGGTAGCTTCGGGAACCAAAATGTACTGTGCCACTTGAACAGCAAAAAATACCTGATCGATAATATCTCTTTGCGGTACCACTTGGCAGTGTTCAATAGAGTGCACAGGCAAAAAGATATATAATTGTAACTACATGAAATTATAGACAAATTCTGAGTTTTCCTTAGAAATATTTTCGTGGACGCCAATGTCCGAATTATTTGAAGCAGACTCTAACGAGTCACCCGTGGTTACTTGGCCTCTTGGACAAATATTTTCACGAAGTCTTGCCCATGCCAAGAATGAGCTTTTCGAAAATTGATATCAGGCTAGTGAAATTGAAGGAGTCGAATGATGTACTTTATGGATGAGAAATCGAGGCACAGTGAAGGTGGAAATTCGACGGTGATTAAGATAAGTTTCACAGGAGAAAACGGTGGAATTAAATTGGTAAGCGATGCCACGATTCCCTTTAGTGTTCCTTTTTTACTTATTTTTTTAGCTTCTTTAGTTAATTCTTTTTTTAGTTTATGTACTTTTTTATGAAAATTATTAATCTCTCGGAGTCGATGCGTCTCATCAAAATAAGCTTGTTTATTGGCTCATTGGCAGCAGCGCCGGTGAAACAGGATTAGATGGCGGTAATTTGGTGAGAAGGCCGTAAGCATCACGGAATACAAAGTGGCTATAAACTTGACAGTCACTGGGTACTAAATAGGGAGTTTAAGAAATAAAACGATAAACGTTACCTTTACGACAACGTTATTTTTTGCATCGAAAATGCAATATATAATATGGTGAATTCGCAGTGTGAAAAATAATGTTGTGGTGAAGTTAACGTTTATCGTTTGATGTCTCAAACTCCCTAATGACAAAATACGAATGAATAACCTAAAAAATGTAAAATTGTAATTCTAATGTTGGTTTGCTGACATCACTCACGCACTAACTTAATAACCTTTTCTTTTTACAGAACATGGACAGTAATCCTGGTCGGGATGTTGACAACACCATCAGGGAGAACCATGACATTCTCCAGGATAGCATGCAAGTCAGCAATGCATTCCTCATTGCGCTCTGTGCGGAGGGTCTGCTCGGCCTATCCGAAGCTCACAAGATACAGGTTGGTACATCAGACTCCTTTGAACTTGGTGACAATGCTTTGGTCCGCAAGTTATCATGCAGGTGTCATAGAATGTAATGCCCCCGATATCAGATGCCCGCTTCTTTTGTTCAGGGGACATCTGGTAACAGAAGTACATGTAATCTGTTTGTCAGTGCCCGGCTGACCCTTAATCCGTCAGAATCTGTTGTTGTTGGGCATCTCATATCGGGGGGCATGACATTCTACGACACCGGATCAATGACAGTCGGCTACCCTGATATTAGGGAGGTTTTGCAAGCGCCCGGTTAGGCCCTACGACGACGTTTATCTATTGTGTGGGTATACCCAAACAATAGATAAAGGTCGTCGCATGGCCTAACCGGGCGCTTGCGAAACCTCCCTACAATCAGAGGTTGTTACCTATAGCGCTCGCTCCTTTCGTCATCGTGCATTTTTGAACCATGCTGACTTCCTTAGGATGCCCTGAAGGGGGGGGGGGGTTACACTAGGTTGCACCAAGTTGCAAGTTGCTGCAACCTGCATCTTGTTGCAGTCTACCTGTGACGTTTACACATAGCAACATCCAGCGTGATATAGTTGCAGCAGTTCGCAACAAGTTGCATGCCCGTTTACACATGCATCTTTGCTGAAACGTTTTGGTCTCATCAGGTTTACGCAACAAGTTCCATGAAGTTGCATATGAAAAGTTGCATGTGTAAACCGCTATTAAAAGAAAAACCTCGACACTATTGCCTTGGTACTTTCATGCACGCTCCGCCAATCTGTTGCATTCCAGAACTCAGCCGAGCCAACGAAGGAGTTGCTGGAACTATTGGAGGGCAAGAATGACCGCGGTTCCGTGGAACATTTCCTGCAATCATTGGAAAGGTCGGGGCAGGTTGACCTCATGATGCGTCTTACAAGCTTCGACAGAGAGATACGATATGTGAAGAAATGTAGGTATTACGAATGTATTTTCGCTCGCTTATGAATTTTTGAGTGCAATGATAAGGTCGGACTTCTCACTTTCACGTGAATTCACCAACTTGCCCTTCAATATCTCACAGGAATTTTCACCGTACGCATTGCCCCACCGTACCTGCGTCCTTTAATATCACTGTAGCTCTTGTTCCCTAGACTCTGTAGGCGATAGGGTCGTCTCTCGCACCCCTATGTTGAACACGTTGCCGGTGTAACGGTACAGAATGTCCCCCTGTAAAAAGTGTCCACTTCTATTGTTGAATGACGGAATAAGCGGCATGACTATAGAAAACCAATCCTCAGAGATTAGAATGTAACAATAGGATCTTTTGTTCCTGGGACAGACTTTCCTGGGGACATTCTTTCCCTTTACACCTGCTTGTATCAGGAACTGCGAAACCTGGACAGTTTCAAACGTCAATTGAAACACTTTTTTGTGAGGCCTAGTTGTGAAGCCGTTTGAGCCACCTTCACAGTTGGTACAGCGTTGCATAAATCTGCTTATCTATTAAATCGTTCTTTGAGAAATTCCGCCCTAACCCATTGATCCGAATATTCCAGGGCACTCGAAACTGACTCAAGAAGTCGAGGTCTTCAGCAAGAGTTTGATAGCCCATGAAAAACACCTCATGATGCAGACCGAACCACGGAAATCCGAAACAGGCGCAGACTCGAGAGATGTCAGATCGTTACTCTATAACGCAAAGTCGTTGTTGAGGGATACATGCGCCAAGATTGGCCGATCATCTTCTGTTCTGAGTAAACTTCAACATGGACGGTCAGACGCCGCTACGAAGGCGGCGACGGAAAATCTCACGAAGTTGCAAGAATGCGAAAGCCTGCTGAGGGCTGTTTTCCCCGAGGAGGCCCGAAAGGTTGGCCGGAACAAACCGCTGATCAAGATGGTCGACGAAAGCGACAGGATAATGAGATCCGTCCGCGATATAACGAAGGAATGCCAGTACAGTTATGAGAAACAGCGACACGTAGTGGCGGACTGCAGTATGACCATTGAGCGGCTGAATCACATGATCAAGAACAGGGCCGCGACGAATGAGAGGTTTGTGGCCGGGAAGGCCGACGCCGGGTCGGTGTCGCCGAAATCCACACCGAGATCTCAGAACGAAACACCACGGAAGACCATCGATAGGTATTCCCACGGAGGGGCTGGATACCTTTTGGACGAGCTTGATTCATTAGAGAAGGAACTCAGTAAGTATATATCGCATGAGAAGTCGACCCTGAATAAACTCAATGCTGTGAATCTGCAACTCAGGATTACGAAGATCCACTTGGATTCAGATGACAAAGATTTGAAAGATTTGGAGAAGGAAGTGAACGCTGCGAACAAACAGAACACTATGGTGATAATAAAGACCTTGATGTCCAGCGTTCATAAGGAGAAGAAAGAGACATTAGCTTCCCTCGCTGCGATAGAAAAGCTTGTGGATTCGCGGCTAGCGTTTATAGAGAAACGTGACGGGAGGTCGCCATCGCCAAAACCATCGCCGAAAGCATCGCCAAAGCAGCAGAAAAAAGAGGTAGTGTCACCGGCCGATAGGAACAGTCTCCCCGCAAGGGCGAAACAGGTCCTTGAGAAGGTGCAAGCCTACTCCGATGTCGAGAAAGGCATATCGACACAGCACCTCGCTGAGTTTGCGAAGAAGAGACGGAATTTCTCCGACGAGATTGTGAGCTTACAGAACAATGTCGAACTGCTTGAAGAGATGGCGAAACGCTTCGAGGCGGAGAAGGAGAAGTATAAGCGGCTTTACGACGCTGAAAGGATCATAAAGAACAGAGATGCGGGCAAGAGGAAGGGGAGCGACGGTATAGCTTCCCGGGATCAGCGGAGGGTGAGACCCGAGTGGAATTCTCACGTCTCTCTGGAGCACCATCACAGGCGACCCATTCCAGCCACGTTCAATCAGTATCTGGCCGAGAGAGGGCAACTCAAAGATACGGAGAAACACGCGAATGGTGGTCTTCCTGATATCAAAACCGGTGAACATCATGAGAAGAAAGGAAGCAAATGCTCTTTGAGTTAAAGCAAACTGCTGTGTCTTGTGATCGCCGCGTAGGTTTCTGAATACGGATTTTTGGTCATCAGCCACCTTCATTACAGCTCAGCATGGCCAAAATATCGTCCAGCACTTCTCACAACATGTTCCAGAGCTGGCCAGTTCTCTTGACACTGATATAGGAGCACGGTATTGGATCTCAAATGCGTTATTCGACTGCTGACGTAGAGGGAGCCACCTAGCGACAGCAAGACGAACTACAAAAATGCATTACAAAATGTACGTAGTAAATTGGGTCAATTCGTCGACAACGTAAATTAGTCCCTGGGTTGGAGAGTGGCGCAGTGGCGCCGGCTGTCGAGAAAAAGTGGCAGTACCGTGGTTCATTGAGAAACTGGCCGAGCTGGTACTTATTCCGAAAGGCGCTGGTCAAGCTGTTGCATAAATGAATTGTAGCCAGACGAGTTTGGATTTTTGTGATGCGCTTTTATTACGACTCGGTTCTACAAGATACCTCTACGTTCTTACCTCTTCTTTCGTTACTAAAATATTCTTTACTAAACATAGACACATACAATGTTTATAAGTATACACATCTATGCTTGATATGGTGTTAAAATCAAATCTTTTTGATTGAGTCAAGTATGAGAGAGTATCGGTACAATTATGATGTTAAAACCTGCTAGGGCATGGGAGGTGGACAAGAACATGTTTGTGTGTTTTGCCTTGATACGTTGTCAAGCCCAATCATTACCACTATCTAGGATGAGAGGTATACAACATGTCACCATATTATCTAGGATGAGAGGTAAGTATCCATGTCACCAAAATCTAGGATGCGAGGTATACAAGTACATGTTACCATAATCTAGGATGAGAGGTACAGTATCACCAAAAATTATTTGGACACTTCGAAAAAAGTGAATAACTCCAAAGAAAAGAGGAATAACGAGGCAATCTTTGGGGAAGATTTACCCCTTCCATCACCTCACAATGTGTAAAGATAAATTTCTGATTCCTAATCACTATAATGTAATATGGTGCAATAATAGCACTTTTGTCGCCCAAAAATTATTTGGACACTTCCAATTACGAATATTTATCGGTCAGATTACATGTCTACCGTAACTCATGTTTTGGTGATCGAAAATGAAATGGATCATATCCCAGTGACCAACAGATTATGGTAACGTGGTTGAGTGTTCACCATGTTGTAATAAGGGTTGGGCCCCTGTCACAGTTCATACTTTACTCCGAAGGGCTAGAGTCAAGTAGCTGCAAGTGCTGTGGTGAGACAAAATGGTTAAAATAACTGAAATATGCCGCTAATTGACGGAAAAAGGGATAGCTTCCATAATGAGGGACTTTCGGTGAGAGAAATTGCTTCTAGACTGGATTTAGCGAGAAGTACGGTACACTACATCCTTGAGAAGTTCAAGAAAAAGGGCATTGTCAGCAATGCCGTTGGTCGTGGAAGGAAGAAAAGACGGATGGTGGCGGGGATGAATATATAAAGCAGTTGGCAATGAAAAATCATCAACTCCCCGGCAGGAAAACAGCTGCGCAGGTAGGAATACACTTATGCCCACAGACAGTTCGTAACCGCTTGAACGACGAAGGGGCTACATGGACGCATTCCACGGAAAAAGCCTTTCATTAGTGACAAAAACACACCCAACGTTTCGTTTTGAACGTTTTGTCACTAATGAAAGTCTTTTTCCGTGGAATGCGTCCATGTAGCCCCTTCGTCGTTCAAGCGGTTACGAACTGTCTGTGGGCATAAGTGTATTCCTACCTGCGCAGCTGTTTTCCTGCCGGGAAGTTGATGATTTTTCATTGCCAACTGCTTTATATAT